>JANIJH010000003.1:5290904-5302185 GCA_024520975.1 Erythroxylum areolatum
GGCACTGCTTAAAATATCCTGGGATCCACTTTCTTTCCTGATGAAATTTTGCATCAATTTTCTTAGGAGCTACAATTTTCTTTAGTTATATAGAAGCACTATATGGAGCCTGGTCCACATTTTTATCGGAATTTACAAGGCCGGGACTAGTTTTGTTCAAGTTGGTTAGTAAAATGGAGAATATGAAGTAGAAATATCCTTCTGACTTATCCATTTAGCATTTTCAGATGGAGTTATTGTAAAGATGAAGACCTGCAATCCTTTGTGGGTGCAAACCAAAGAAGTTTGCATTGACCCTTTTATCTCATTATGCATGTCATTTTTGTTTCAACCTTTCTGTTACAACTCTTTATCCTGGTATGTGATGCATCATTACTTTATGCTGCAGTTCACTGGGTCAGAACCTCAAAACAAGTACCTTTATTTGGGAGATACTCTTTGCAGTTGCCATTTTTGTTACTGGTTTGATATTGTTTACATTCATCATTGGTATCTTACAGGTTGGTGATTCTTTTATTTTATTTACTTGCTTTTCTTTTTGATGAATGAGCAAAAACGTTAGACAAAAAAAGAGAATCTCATTACTTGAAACCTACGAGGTCATTAAATACTGATAGAGGAACAGAATAACTAATTAGGTCAAATAGATTTAGATCTCCTGAACTTTATAATTCCTTAGACACTTCATGGTCATTTAATTTACACATTCATATTCTCAAAGCTTTATATATTCAATGTCACCCACCTAGAACCTTAAAAAGTAGCCATTTTAAAATAATATAGCATTCAAATGTTTCAATGCGTCAAATGAGAGGAATTACTATTTGAATTTTCAATCTTTATGTTCAAGCCGTCTGCTTTATTTTAACTTGCTTTAAAAAAACAATTTATTTAAATTGTTTCACTTTGACCCTGTCATAAATTTAGACTTAAAGAATGTCTTAATACTTAATTGAAACTACGGCATTTTAGAGATTGTCATGTTAAGTATTCCAATAATGGAGAAATGAGGTATTACTGAAATAGATTGAAAGGTTAAGAATGTGAATAAAGGTGGTGTTTTTTTCTTTTCTTTTGAAATGTCCTTATCGTGAATATATGTCAAGTCAGGATTGATCTCTTATTAACCACAATCGACTTGACATTATGATGAGAAGTTGCCTAATTTCTTGAAGTTTAGTGCTCCAGTTTGTGCATAGTCCTTGATGCTATTCAAATTCCCTTGAAGACAAGAGGTGCTATGTTTGATAGGAATTATGGAAATACAAGTCACGCTAAACTTATGCTCAATTTTGTTTGGTATTGTGAATTCCATGCCCGTTTCTCTTGGTATCAAATAAGTTCAAGAACTCTTTCTTTGATGCCCATGCTTTTGTCTATACTTTTAGCTGTAGATTAGAGACTTGCTTGTTATTTATCATCAACCTATGGCTTTCTAATGATTGAGCAGGAAAGAAGGAAGTTAAAATGGAATAATCTAGTTGTCTTTATCAGACGTGAAGCTATCCCTATTGCCAGAGATTTTGCAGAGATGACTTTGTTTGATAATGCGTTAGTTGTGAAAATCTCCCATTAAGTTGGTTCTGTAGTTGGCCTTTATAATAAAATGATCAAGATATATGTAAGCAGTTCTAATAGTTGTTGCTTAGAGACCTTAGTTTGTCTTGATTCTCAGTGATATGTTTCTTTTATTTAATTTTATTTCCTTAAGACAAGTTCCATGCATACTCACATTATCTAGTTGAAGAGTTAAAATCTTCTACTTTTCCTAGTGTTTACTGGATGCTGCTCTGAAAATTTAGTCAGATGAGATTAAAAAAATTCTAACTTTGTGTTGCATGTCTGATTTAGTAACTGGTTATTGTGATCTCTCAGGCACTTCTTATGTCCCAATCTAAAAGACAGGAGGAGTTAAAAAGAACATGGCAAAATATAGAAGAGTGGATGTCTGATCACTATATTCCAGACAACCTGAAAGTACGTGTCAGGCGGCATGAACAATACAAATGGCAAAAAACCAGAGGTATGGATGTTGACAATCTACTCCAAAATCTTCCTAGGGACCTCAGGAGGGACATGAAGAGACATCTCTGTTTGAATGTCCTTATTAAAGTGAGTACGTGTACCCGTATGTCCAATCTTCATAACATTGCTGCTCCATAAGCATATAAGATACCATCTTTCTCATCTAACTTCCATATTCATACAAAACCTATTGGCAATGTAACATAAAAAATTCAGATAGATGTGCTATTATAAGAAGGCTATCCTGAACCTTTGTCCAATTTGCTGACTGATATTTAAGTCAACCTGTTGTATCATGGACTAAACATAAGTGGTTGACTTCCAATAAATATCACAACATCTCCATCCTAAGGAACTTATCGATGTCTTTCAGGTACCGCTGTTTCGGGAAATGGATGAAATAATGTTGGACACTATTTGCGAAAGCCTGAAGCTGGTGCTTTATACTGAGGAAAGTTTTATAATCAGGGAGGGAGATCCAATTGATGAGATGATTTTTGTCATTCGAGGAAATATATTGTCCACGACAACTGAAGTTGGAAGAATTAGAGTTAATACAGAGTATAATTTCTGTGGAGAAGAACTTCTACCGTGGGCATTGGATCCTGACTCTTCTACTGATCTTCCAATTTCTGTCAGAACTGTCCAAGCTGTCTCTGAAGTTGAGGCCTTTGCTCTAATGGCTGATGACCTGAAGTTAATACTCTCTCGATTCATGCAGGTTTCAGGCAATCAGCTGCCCCACAATCTCAGGTTTTATTCATCAAGATGTGGGAATCAGGCTGCACATGTCATACAAACTGCTTGGCGATCCTATCAAAGGAAGAAGCTGAGAAGGCCTCTTGGTGGAACAGAGAATCCGTCGCAGCTATTGTTTGATGGGGATGGTCGACGCCCACCAAGTTTAGGTGCCACGGTTTATGCCTCGAGATTTGCTGCCAACATTCTTGGTACCTTACGGCGTGGTGGTGTAAGAACTAGAAAGTATTCTTCCTTGCTACCGTGAAAGATACCGTTGCATTTAGCTTTATAGGATATGTGTGTTGATATAATCATTGTGTTGCTTGTTAATCTTTACCTCATTACATCGTTTTGTTGTAGGGAGATAAAAGCCTGTAATGTTTACCGGTAAGGATCTCTGCACTGTGTACTCTACATATCACTTTCATAACATACATTCTACAAATCATTATCCTGTTTCAGCAAAATTTATATCAGTAGAGGTTTTACACAAGGTATTACAGGTAATGTTTTATTACGTGGCCTGAAACCGCAATTACGACCTTAATATTCTGATTAAATATCGTCTTGTTGCTGCCATTATGGTGAATGAAGAGAAAGAACTGCACATACAACCTTTTTAGTGAACAGTCTATTCTGATCTCTTCCATTTATAGATCAAGAAGTCATCGAGCTAATATTGGTTCGTGACTGAGTCTGGATTCTTGTCACAAGACATTAAAGAACAGAAAGAACTCGATGCCAATCAAGGATTGAACTGCAGATCATAAGACACTGAATTGCAAACAGGAAATACAGAAAGTAACATTTGAGTAAGATTGCAACAAATTAGTAGATGGATGGATTTGCATGAATCATCATGAAATCAACTAATCAACAAACTCACCAACTATATATAGAGAAATTAGAGATCATGAGAACGAAAAGCACTACCAGAAAGAAACTGAGTGAAATGGCTGCACCATTGTGAAACTTGAAGACCATGCTTGGTTTTCCTGGCAACCTCTGCATTGCAAAACTCTCTATATTATTGTTCCTTCCTTGGTTGACATGGAAAACATTTAGTCTGAAATCCTATATTATAAGAAACAAAACAGAGAGGATAAGTTCCAACAAAATTGTCAACTTTTATATTAGTTTCAATTGATACAAAAAAATACAAAAGCTTCAACTCTCTAATTGAACGAATGTTTATTCGAATGAACTATTTAATTGAACGAATGTTTATTCGAATGAACTATTTATAGGTTTTTTGAAAAACAAGAAAGTGAGTACAAGACCATTGAGTTATTAACATCTTCAATCACTTTAGGCACTATTTTAATAAATAGTTTACATATTTTACCACTATCTCACTAACTTTATTACGTCACCAATAATCTTCAACTAAACGTGAAAATTAGCCAACTTTTGAGCCAATTTACACATAATCTTACTGATGTGAACTCATAGTCTAGTCCGGTTGTTTATAGCCCTTCATTTGAACATAATTTCGTCCCTAATTCTACCAAATATGTTTAGGCAAGTCCTAACTCACTCTAATCAAATCGATCAATGTCTTATGGTCCATCAAAACTATCTGAAGTTCGAATTATGCTTAATCTTACTTTGTTAAGTTGCCTTGATTTCTTTGGCATGTTTTCTCAGTATCTAATCCAGGTTGGTCAAAACCTACCAGTAATTAGCAAAAAGAGTCTTGCAATATTTAGCAGCAGGAGTTGCCATGTAACTTCTCTTTTCTCGGTTCCACTTCAAGTCTTTGTAATAATATATAAAAATAAGTTTATTACTTTGTGCACGTGTTTGATAAATTATGAATTCATATTTATAAATTTTATCGTGACTCTACTTTTAATTAATTATTTCCTTCGACATTCAAAGTATATATCTATCTTCATGACATATTGTATGTGAGTTTATTAGAAACAATCTTTCTACTAAATATAGGTAAAAATTGTGTACTATCGGACTTTTTTAAATTTCGTGCCTCAATTGGATGTTGATGATGACTATGAATTATTCACCATTTCGATATTGTATGATTAAAATTTAAAGCTTGAATATTAAAAGAGTTAAATTACTAAGATCTTATATGTTTTAATTTAAAAAATGATTGAAACCCATTATTAAGAATCATGTGACTTGATAATAATATTATGATTTATTTTCATAACATGTAATTTATAATTTTAATTAAAATGAATGTGATAATAGATTAGAGTATATCTTAAACTACAATAACACATTGAATATTTAATAAAAATCACACAATAAAATGCTACTTTATTAAATATATTTTAACAGTTATAGAAATTAAAAGAGTTAGATGTTAAATTTAAAATTTTAAAATAATAATTTTAAAAAGAAAAGATGAAAAGTACAACACAAACGTCCATTTTGTGTTGGAACTTCTCTTTTTTTTTTTGGTCACCTCATTCTAGGAGGGTCCAATTATAGGAAGACACTTTTAGATTATTTATACCCAGACTAATCTCCGCTCGAATCGGATAAATCTTTCGCAGAAGGCAAAATTCTAGCCTCAAATTTTAAACGACTACGTACATAAAGAAAGTTTAAACCTGCGATTTCATTCAAAAGAGTGCCTTGCCAACTCAACTAATCGGTTTTGGTTGGAACTTTTCTTTGAACCATAATAAAAGCACCTACCTAATTGACGACTATGAACTAAGAAGTCAATATAAGCTTCTCTAGCTGCCGTGAATGGAGGGCTCTGCGAACCAGACAAAAGAAACGATCAGTCAAAAGTCTAAACAACGTGCGTGTCCATTCTTTTGAATCACGTACGACCTCCCATTTTTTGTTTCACTCTCTTTATCTTCATCTTCTCCAACTAATAACACTACTCTTTGTCCTTCTTTGACTGACTGAAAACGACCCTCTCTGCCTTCTCCTCCAAGTCTTCCGCCGTCTGTGTCGTCTTCTTTTGCTACAAGTTGCTTGGCGTAAGGTTTTGCGGGCAAAAGAGCTTCTTTTTGGTGTGTGTGCGTGTGACTTTTCTTCATCCTAGTATGTTGTATGGTCTTAATATTTGGATGATATATGTAAAAACATATAATTTTTTAATTTAATATCTAGGCTTTTAAATTCTTTAATTAAGTAATCAAAATTTTAAAATTTTAATAATTTATTTAAAAACATTAGTTAGTCACATTAATATTTTAATATCTCTATCATTATCACAATAGAATTGTTTTAGAAATTGATAAATTTAAAATTTAAAATTTACGAATTAAAGTTGTTTAAGTTGAATATTGATGATTTGGTTCGGTTATACTTTTTTGTTTTTAGTTTATGTTATTCTTTTGAATAAAAATTAAAAACTGGTTGATTATTAATCTTAATGTATTTATATTTTTATTATTGATGATAATTATATATTAGGTAAAATTAAGATAAATTATTTTTAATTAATTGTATTTATTTTAATATCTTATATGATACTTATTAATAAATTATCAATAAATATATTTTATTTTATTATAATAAATAATTTATAAATAAAATTTATTTAAAAACATTTTAATTATTAAAATAATTTTTTTACCAATTATATGTTTTAAAGATATTTTACATTTAATAATGATTAATAAATTAATTTAATTACAAAATTAAATAAATTATTAAATAAAATTAAACTATTTTAATTTATATTAATAATTAATTTTAATATATAATATTAAATTAAATTATTTATAATTCTTATTAATAATTAATATATTAAATAATTAAATAATATATATTTAGTTGATAATAAATTAGAATATTATAAAAATAGAAAAAATAAAACTACTTTTTATGGTTTCATAAATTTTAAAAATTGAAAAAACTAAAACCAAAAACTAAAACTAAAATTTCAAATATACAATTTTTATTAAATTAAAATTAAAAACATAAATAAAAATAAACAAGCCTAAAGCATCATTCATGCATTTAACTTTTACTTATTTCTCTGGTTCTGTTTTATCCTCTGATTCAAAATTTGAACTCGTAATAGAATTTAATTCGGGAACAACTTGGTCTTAAATGTTTGTTTTGTAGATCCTTGGTAAAATTAATTGTTGAAAAGACTCATAGGAGTACACTCAACGATCATGGACAAATTGAGATGTCAATTTTGACCCATCCAATTTGGCTCAATTTTGGCCGGAATTGATCTTATCATAGGCAAATTATGGGCTAAAATGATTCGACCTGTGGCTCAAACGAAACAGTAAAAACGATATCATTTTGTAAATTTTCTTTTTTAAAAAATAAAGATGAGTTTGACCGAATCATGAGCTGGCCAACAGGCATTCAACTAAAGGTTGGGCGGTTTGGTTTGGTCCGGTCCAGTTTATTGACATCCTTAACTCTTTTCAAGAGGTAAAGAATAAAGAGAGAAAATGTTATATCACATAAAAGAGAGAATAAAAAATAAGTTCCTCTTAGGAGATTATAAATATTTATATAACAATTTGATGATGAACAAGGTTATGTATCCTCTAAATATGTTGTTGAGTTTTGTGTTGCATAGCTTTGCTAAATGAAAGAACTAATCTAATAGTTTTGTTAAATCTAATTTATTATTTTATTTTACTAATTAAATAAACAAATTATCGCATTTTAGGATTAAAATACAATTATTGTCGACTCTAAAATGCCGCATCAATTACTTGATTAATTGAATGGTTAAGATTTGTTCAGGCATAAAGAGCACATCAGAACGGGAACAGCAGATCTACCCTCAAAAATCAGATGTCTCTTAAATTTTAATGCTTAGAATATGTATGCAGTGAAGTCACATTAAACCTAATAAGCTTGGACCGCAACTGGATTTGATGCATTTCACTTCTTAAGTTGAAATTTAATGAGTAGTCCGATCTTGAAATTCTTACCCTCTTCTTCTTTCTAGAAATAACTGTACCTCTGCAACTTAGTCCTTGAATTGGACAAGCCAACATAAGTTCTAAGCAATGACGATAAAGCTTGAAATTGACTGGAATATATTATTACTCTATTGGAGTATATAGAGATACGTAAAATACGTACACTAGTTTGATTGTAGGTATGTATGAATTCATCAAAGTGTGTGACATCTAGAATTGATCGTCCATGATGTTGAAAATCGCGGCTCGGTGATCTTTTTGAAATCTTATCTTTTTTATTGTCTACATTGACTGAACTTAGATGCTCGTATAAGAATAATTAGATTAACTTGATAAATTAGGTTATAGATAGAATTAGGAAAAAGAAAAGTCAAGTTCATGCCTCATTTTGTAATTTAGGGCAAATCTTAACGTGCAAGGCTTCCTGCTGTATAGGAGTCGAAAGAGAGTCAATAATTATACGTAACCTTCCTTTTGTATTTTACAATTAGACTAATTTTGTTATTCGAACTCGTGACTTTTTAATTACAAAAAAGTAACCTTAAGGCTAAATTTTGTATAATTTTTAATATTTGACATATTTAAAACTT
Source organism: Erythroxylum areolatum (assembly GCA_024520975.1). Classification (NCBI taxonomy): domain Eukaryota; kingdom Viridiplantae; phylum Streptophyta; class Magnoliopsida; order Malpighiales; family Erythroxylaceae; genus Erythroxylum; species Erythroxylum areolatum. The sequence goes on from JANIJH010000003.1 coordinate 5,299,147, forward strand.
ATGAGCAATTCAATAATGAATCTCTTAAAAATTTCATTACTAGACTGTTTAGAAACTTTCAAATTAAATTCATTGACGAATTGAATTTAATTACATTTGTGGCATTGAATTAAATTCGATTTATACTGTTTATAATAAATCTATAAATATTAGAATTGAATTTAATTACATTGTTTGAAACACAATAAAATTGAATTCAACTACTTTATATGACTTTTTTTATCCTTAACTAAAAATAGTATGTAATCAATGTGTGTGTATTTTATAGTAATTTGTATATTTATGATGTGTATATTTAGAAAAAGAATTTTTAATGTTTTGAAAAGAATTGGCTCTTCAATTCAGAATTCAATTCACAACATTTGAGATGTGAATTGAATTCATAAAAAAAAAAGATTCAATTACGTGGTTAAATTCAAGTCATCTCTTTTTTAGTATTTCAAACGCATGAATTGAATTCAATTATATAAAAAATTTAGTTTACAATTTGTGTAAGAGACAAAAAATTTAATTTATTGATAGTAATTAGCTAATTGTTTATCACTCACTCTTGTGATATTGTTTAGTTATATCCAATGAATAAAAACCAAACCTATTATACCGATTTAATTGTGAAACTCTTTAACAGATCAATTTTTATTTGAGTTTTAATTTTTTTAGTTTGATTTACTTTAATAATCCTTATTGTAAAAAACTAATCATTTTATTAATTAATGGATTAATTTTTGTTAACTAATTGGTTTTATAAACTAAATAAATCAATTAATTTTATTTAACAGTCTTTTTTTAATTAGACATCAAAATTTTTTAACATAAAGATAGTTTCCTTCAATCTTATCTTACATTATTTAATTTTATTTAATTTTTAACCAATTCTATGATCTTTAATATTAATTAAATCTTTTAAATCTTAAAACTCTTGTCTTATCGATTTAACTTCTAGTCTGATTTTTTTAACATTGGTTATATCACAATCTTATTCATTTTATTCTATTAGATTTTTTATTTATAATTTTACAATAATATATAATTTTAATGTAAGAATTTTAAAATTATGTCATTTCAAATTAAAAATAATAAAATATAATTGCTGGAATATGATAGAAAAATAGTGTAATAGAAGGTTTTAGTCCATTTATTCCATCTTTTTTTAAAAATAATTTCTAAAAATAATTAAAAGTTACTATTAAACTCCTGTAATTTCAAACAAAATAGATTCAATCAACTTAACTATTCTACTTCTTCTTCTTCTTTTTCACGCTAACGTATGTGATTGTTTCCCTTGAACTACGAAAGAATTGAAGAGGGATGCTTTCAATTCTACATCACGTACGCTCAATGATAACTTTTTCCATGGCTGACGATGCTTTCTTTCTTGTTACGATTTATAATATGAATATGAACAGAACTTGACCAACACGAATTTGAAGGGTCCCCCTGTCACTAATCTATGAAATTGAGGTTTAAGAAAAACTGGTGGAAGAATCCAAAAAAAAAAAAAAAGATTGGTAGCAACAAGCAACCTTCAAACCGTATCTTATCCTATCCTTTTCTTCTGTCGTCAAAGCACATGCAAGCTCACACAAAAGCAGCACTTTCCACCTTATATAGAAGAGGAAGAGACGAGGAAAGGTGCGTGTCCACGCTTTATATATTGGAGCATGCATTAATAAACTTTTAGAGAGAAACTGGTCAATCGCTGCATTATTTACTTTTTTCTTTTTGCTTTTATCGCTATCAATTTATGGCTTGAAACTTATGTATCCTTCAATCTTAGGTGCTTTTCAGTTGCTTACGGAATGGGATTTCGATATTCTGCACACGGTTTTGGATTCCTACGTACCTTAAACCCTTTTCGGGGTTTCACTTTTTGTCTTGATTCATGGTCCCTTACAGTGTATCTTTTTACAAAATCATGACCCATTTATGTGTAGGAAACGCAATAAATGACAAATGATGAATATTCCTATCTTTTCAAACAACTTCGGGATTTTATTTTTTCATATAGAAATTCTGGAAAAAAATCATATTTTGGACTAAGTAATTGGAGTAAATATTTGAAGTAAATATGCATATATACCTCTTGATCTTGATCTTGAGATCATACGTTCATGTATAATTTATTTAGTATCATTATTCTTATTATTATTATTTGGAGAAAGGGTACTTGTTCATTATTCAAAAGCCTAATTAGTCTTGCGAAGAAATGGATTAATGCGTTTCTTGTTTGTATTTAACTGAAAATTCAACATCATCAGTTTTTTGAGGTCCATGGCAATGGGAATAAGGTGTTATGGATTTAAAAAAACGACTGAATATCCAAAAACTGAAACCCTAAGTCAAGCCTCCCTTTTAGGAGACACATACTCGAGAGAGAAACCTATTTTTCATATAGAAATTCTGGAAAAAAGAATCATATATATATATATATATGCACATATACATATTGAAATCCTCTTCCCATAATTCACCATTTTGGCATAATTCAAAAATGGATTTTTACAAAACCATTATCGACTATGTTAGAGTATCTTATTTTGACTAAACATGAAAATGTTAAAGGGTTTATAAATGGTAAGAGTCAACTATCCAAATAATTGGTTCTAATTATTTAGACAATAGTTGACTCAAACTTAATTCTTGTTAATGGACTATACACTCTACCGATATTAAATTTCTAATATAGTATGAGAGTTGTTTAGTCCGGATTATTAATTTCCCGATTATTCGCCTGGATGTTCAGTCCTAACGGTCCAGTCTAGTTACTACTACATTTATTTCAAATGACAACTAGATGTTTAGTCCAAATTGCACTTGAGGGGGGTATTAGAGTATTTTATACTGACTAAACGTGAAAATATTAAAGAGTTTATAAATAGTAAGAATCAACTATCCAAATAACTATAACCTAAGTCCAATTCTTGTTAATGGACTATGCACTCTACCCATTTTAAAATTCTAATAATTATAAAGTCCCTTACGCAAAAGGGAAATTTCTTAAACTATTTATTTACAAACCCCAAACCCAAAATATAAAAC
>JANIJH010000003.1:5302190-5319896 GCA_024520975.1 Erythroxylum areolatum
TGAATTATTTCTATAACACGTTCTTATGCAAAAGTCCTCATTGATTTTCTGTCACAATAATTTCTTAGTGAAACCTTAAGAAAGTTAATTAAATTGATGTGAAATGGGATTAAAGACTCCCTTTCCTATTCTCTTGTAGTCTATTAATTTGACTTCATCTTCCAACCCTTTTTCTAACTATATGTAATCCTTCTTAATCTTTAACATTAATTAGCTCAACACAGGTGAAAATTAGGTTAAGTGTCAACGCATGAAAACAAATGCAAATTTTAAGAACAAAGAATAAATAGACGTGTCTTTTTATCATACTAAAAATTTTCAGTAACCTTTCATATATATTTTTCTATTAATTTAATACAATTATTTTTAAAATTAAATATGAGAACTAATATTCATCTTCATTGAGGGAATTCTTAAAAACAACCTTGAATATCTTAATAATATAATATATGCATATAGCTTTTAGGCAATGACTTAATTGCTTTTTTTCTCTTAACAGTAATTAATTAATTAAGACGTTGCCCATTAAGTATGATAGTTGCGAGCTTGAGGGAGATGAGCTTTCCATTAAAAACAATGGCTGAGACCTTGAGGGAGATTATAAAATAATTAATTAAGTCCTCCAACTTTCGTAATTCAATTTTTATTCAACTCTCAACATATAGATAAAGATAAGTTTCTTCTATTTTATAAGATGTATCGTTCAATTTGGTTCACAAAATTAAACCTGGTTGTTTCGAAAGAAAATGCATGTATAGGACCGAAACTACAGGATTTTACTTATGAGCTTTAATATTTGAAATAAATATTTTTTGGGGAAAAAAAGGAAAGAAAAAAGTTCATCTTCACCCATTATTAAAATATAGTTTTAATAATGTTATAATTATTAAAATATAGCATTAATGTTATAATGCTAATTTCACTCGTCAATATTTACAATTAGTTTAGTTGAGTGAAATAGTTCATATAGATGGCCGAAAAATGTTTCTGTATGGAATTTTGGACTGATGAGAATTGACCAAAATCAATCTGATTTAGATGTATTTATCCATTCTCATGTGAAGAATAATGTCATTGTCGACTTAATAATGATTTATTGATTTATAATAGCAAAATTTTTATGAAAAACAACTATATATATGTATATATATATATCATACATAACAATAACTAAAAGGAACAAGTTCAATTGTAATATTTTTATAAAAATATTAAAAATATTACTAATTATTTTTTGACAGAATTAGAGAGAAATTTTAAAAAATTTTCAACTTAAGATTTACATAAAAATAGTGTTTATAATGTTGTAATTTTTTTAAATAGTACTTACACAACAAGAAATTCTTATTAAAAGTCTTGCTAAAACGTGAAATTTAGAGAGATCCAATAATATGCAATCTTATTTTTACCTAATAAAAAATTGTTTCTAATATATTCACATGTAAAACAACATGAAAATACTACAAAAATATAAATAAAAATGTATCAATAAGAAAAAATACAAAATAACATACTTATAGAATATGATAAAGATTAAAAATAAAAGATAAAGTGATTTAACACATACACAAAACCAAAAAAAGACATGTACAAGAATAACTCAAAGCAGTTATGTTAAGAAAGTAATTAACTAAGTAGGAAACTAAATTAATATGATTATTGAAATGTTGTGTTATTGGAATGCTTGTGACTGATTTTAGGCTACTAGAAAGAAGCGCTACATTTTTCAGGTGTCATGGTAGAAAATAAGGGAGGAGTGTTAGTGGTAGTACTGCTTATCTTGAGCTAGGTTTATTAATATTTTACACTAACTTATGTCTTTTGGTTGATAAGAGATTTCCTTTAGAAAATCTCTAGTGGTATATATAATATTTTCTATTTGTAAAAAAGTTACTGATTTACGAAAAAAAACTAATTAAGATACAAGTACTACATATTATATTTAGTGGATATAGTATAAAAAAACCTAAAAGATCGAGAATGACCTATTTAAGAGAGATTCTTTATTTATATCTTAGTACATCAAAGTTTTCTATTGCGGATCATGTTCTTTGTAAGTTTTATTCGAGTAATTAAGTCATATCATTCTTGATCACTTCCTGTTAGTTCTTATTAGGCCTTCCTTTTTTTCCTCTTACAGTTTCTAAATATTATTTTCTCGCATCTTTTCATTGAAGCATTAAAGTGTCTCTTTTTAAAATATTATAAATTTTATAGTTTAATTAAATTTTTGTTAAATTTTTAGATCAACGATGAATTTATATAGATACGAACATTACTATCAATTTTGAAATAGGTTCGGTAAAAATTGTTCGAACAAGTTCGACCTAAAGTCGTTACAAAATTTTAAGTTTTGAGTTTAGTTTGAGTTTAGGTTGTCCCATCCAAAACTTAAAAAATTTTAATTAAAATGACATCATTTATTTGGCGTTGGCTCGAAATTAATAAGTATAATCTAAATTAATTAGACTTGGAATGAGGTTCGGACTTTTTTTCAAAATTTTAAATTTCGAGTCGAATTTGGGTTTAAGTTACTTGATACGATAGTTGAAAATGATATTATTTTAATTTTTAAAATTAAAAATATATTTAATTGAACTTAACTCGGTCTTATTAAAGTTCGAGACAAACCCAAGTCTAAACAAATTTTCAGACCCGACTTAAGCTTGAGTTTGAGTCCTATCCCACCCGATCCAACCCTATTTTGAGATGTTAAAAAACATCATAACATGTAAACGTATACAAAGAAAAAGATTTGCATACCCGAAAATTCCAATGATGTAAACAACAAATGAGACATGACAATAATATAAACCGATAAAGAAATAAATTCTGAATTATATGTGAGACTATTGAAGATAAAATCAAGAAAAAGAAGAAAGGATTATCACCTGATATGATCAATCCTTATCTTAAGTAATACTGATAATTCAGTTTTTGTTATATATATATATATATCTAACTCATTTTTCTAGTGAATTCGTAAATGAACTATCAATATATTTTCATATCTTGATCATTTAACGTGTAGCGTAAATGCAACGCTATGTAACCGAACAAATTACTATACATATATCAAACACATTAAACTTAGATATAAATTTAGAATTCCTTTAGATGTGAAATGTTACAACTCATGAATGGACCACCGACTATGCCGTCATGACTTATTAAATTGGACGAAGTTGCATGGTCGTTTCCTTTGACAGTGAGCATTTGAGGCTCCATGGACAGTAACTCTATAAAAATAATCTTATATAAAATTTTAAATATCAAATTACAAACTATATTACAATTTTAATACATAGTGCAGATAAAATTATTTAAAATACATATATAATTACCGTAAATTATAATAACAACTTAGATTATAATTATAAATTGTAATTTCAATTTAAATAAAAAATTATTTGCTTTCTATTTTTAATAGAATTCAGGTGATGAAATTGACGCTAGAAACATCCTTCTAGCAAGTTTGAAAAGACAACACCTCAAACTCTATAATTTTTTTTAAACCTATGAGATATTTTAGGAGGTTGAGAAGATGCTTTTAAGTCATTCATATTTAGATTAATTTTTATTCGAGCCGGACAGATCCTTTGTGAAAGGCAAAATTCTGATCTTAAATTTTGAACGATTACATACATAAGAACGATTCAAACCCATAATCTCACTTAAATCAAGAGAATCTTTTACCAATTCATCTGCGCCCACCACGAACCCTAGTTTTGATTTGTCACCGAATACCACATAGGTACAAAGCCTGACGTGGCCACCATGAACGTGGTCTCGGCATATATGATCAAACCCTATCTTTGAGCTGCTTCCTGGAAGCATGCAGCCATATACCAACACTGTTCAATATAGACTTTCAGAACCGAGAGCCCTACTCCAATCTCCACGTGCCTTTTCACGTGCTCCTCCTCAAGATAGATCAAAGGCTCACGTTTTGGTTTGACCATTTGAAGCCACCATAAATAACATTGCCCTATGCTCTATATCTTCCCCCCTCCTCTTCTGAAACTCACTCTCTTTTGTTATAAACTTAAGTGCACATGACTGTGTTTGTGGTTTAGCGAGTGTTTTGTTTGTGATATCTTTCAGGCCATGAGTAAAACCATGTCTAGTCCTGGTGATCATTGGGGCCAATTCTACCACCACCAACAAAGCAACCTTTCCAACCAACAAGTGCCTCATGGACGGACCGTCTTAGGCCACGAACGCGTCTCTGATGCCACCGTCGTCACGACCACTGTCACCGCCACGTCCACTCCAATCCTGCCGAGCAACCCCAGCTCAAGCGGTGGTCACCTGAGCCCTGAAGGACGGGTCTCGAAGCCTATACGTAGACGGTCAAGAGCATCCAGGAGAACCCCAACAACATTGCTGAATACAGACACCACGAACTTCAGAGCTATGGTGCAACAGTTCACGGGTGGTCCTAGTGCACCGTACGCACCTGGGACTCAGCTAAATGGTCCGAGTTTTAGTTTCGGTCTCGGTTTACGTCAAGGTCAAGCTAATAATGTTAACCCTATCATGGTTCCAGCATCTGTTGCAGGCTATCACTTGCAGTTTCAACATCACCAACAACAACAGCAACATCAGCACTACCAACCTCATAACCAGCCACAATCCTACATGTTTCCTTTAGGAAACAACAGTAGCAACAATAACAATAATAACACCGCTTCTGCTCATGATTTCTTTCTTCAAAGACAGGGAAATGTTCCTAGGTCTACATCAACAAGCATGGAGTTAGCCATCTCCGATGGATTTTTAATGGAGGGTGTTCCTCCACAGCAGTTGCCTCCTGCTCATCATCATCTTCATCTTCCTTCTTCTAGACCCCCATCGTTCCCCCAATGAAAACGCAGAGAGTTTAATACAGCCTTTTTTTTCCTGCTTTGAGAGGGACATAAAGAAGAAAGTTAGGCACTGACTTTTGTCCTATAGAACCCGTCATTGACCGATGTGAATATATAAATCTTTATATATTTATAGTGTTACTTGCATTTCATGGCAACTTCTCAGATTTTTAGACATGTAAGACTCTGTAACGTGGCAAGTACTACAGGGTGGTGCCATATGAACTTGGTTTCTTTCTCCCTTTAGTTGAATTTATATCTTTGTTTCGTCGTTTCATTCGTCTCTTTCGGTGCTCAGGAGTGATCTTTTGGGAATTCTACAAAGTTTGATTCAGAAACTGTGGGCTCACACTTGACAACTCAAATTGTTTGACCTTCCATTCAAGTACAGTTTGATAGAGATCACGTTTTTTAATCGATTTTGCAGACACCTTTGAAGAAAAAAGCAATGATCGTTCACACATTGCCTAACGCAAAGTAAAACTAAAAGATTGAATGCGATATAAGGAATCCGATAAAAGAAGTAATACACAACGTCGTTCATATAAATTTCTGCATTTTCTTTTTAATAATATAGAAACTCTCAACACTTATTCTTTTATGATACGTCAAATAAATTATTAATATGTATGCTAATAATTTATCAGTTATTTAGTTGAAATATATTCTAAATAAATTATTTAGTAAATTTATCACTTTAAATCAATATCGGGAGTTAAACAAGACAAGAAATTTTTAAAAGGTTCAATCAGTATTATACCATCATAAAACAGGTGAAATATTGAATAAAACAGAAAATTTTGAAAAATGATTGAAAAAAATATCCTTACTTATTAAAAAGTTTAAAGTTTAATTACATTTATTAGTTTATTTCGGTTTATAAAAACTGATCAGTTTACTAAAATTTCTTGATTGATTAATAAAATGATCGTTTTTTAACAACAAAAATTATTAAACTAAATCAAACCGAAAAATTGGTTAGTTTAAGGTTTTCACTCTAAAACCGGTTCGATGTTTAACTTAAATGAAATGATGTATTAGGCTGTAAGTAAAAATGATAATTTTCAAAAGTGATAATCTTATTTATATTATTTCTCTTATTGTGTTTATAATTAAATTCTCATGAAAACAAACAACTTAATATGTGAATTAACTACATATATATGATCCTTTCTTTTTGGTTCTGTTTAAGATGTACTAATTTCTTATCAATTTATGTGCTAACTGATACGAAATCTTTCAAATGATCAACTGCACTACTCAAGAGATGGAATTACTTACAATCACTTTCAATCTGTGAACTTACGTAAGGAATATTCTTACTTGATGACCAATTAAGCTGAACTCCTTGAATAGTATAAACACATAATAGTAAAACGTAAGCTACAACGTATTCCTAGTGATGAACATTAATACATATTGTTTTATGAGTAATTTAGCACTAGTAAATAACAATGATGTGCAAAAAGGAATGATGTTGTTGAGTGAGAAGTAGGGTGGGAAGAAGGGGATGAACTTGCGACCACTTTTAGAAAGTCAAATATGCACTAATCTATATGGTAGGTAATTTGGATTAGCATAGTTTTTGCCTTGTGATTCACTTAGATAATGCCAATTTCCCATGATTATACTGCCCCACTTTTCAAACCTCATCAAGACAGTATTCTAACCATGTGAGGATATAGTTTTTTTTCTTCATGTATGCACATTAGCATACCGTTCGTGTAAGTTGTGATCATATATACTATTTCTATAAGACACTGAAGTAGGTTAATTTTGACCAAGCAATACAAAAGATTACAACACTTTTGCTCTAATTTATCGCTTTAATGATGTTTTTGATTGCAGTCTTTGACGGGTTTAGAATTAAATTTAGTCAGATTGACCTAATAATATATTTAATTTATTAATATTGCTAATATAATACACAAAATTGTGTAAATTTTGATTATATTAATACACAAAATTGTCCTCGTGATTATATTAATTATTAATTGTTAACAATGTTAGTCTCTAAGCAATCATTTTGGAGGAAGAAAAGTAATTGAAGATCCCACCATTCATGCCTAATATTTGGTATTTGGATTGTAGGATACTGTTGTCATTATCATATGTAGCTAATAAGAGTAGAAAGAAAGCGTGAAGGAATTACACTTGTACTAGAGGCTGGTTTAATTAACGCATTAAATCCCAAATTTTCTATTAGTTAGGACACTAAAATCAAACGTAAATGATGAAATAGCTATGCAAGTTTTGAAGTGATTTTAACCTAACAATTAATCTAATAACATATAATGTCAAGGCAGGGTCGTTCTTAATTAATATTTTATAGGCCCTGAGTAAAGTAAAAAAAATTCATATTTTTGCTTATTTTGAACCCTCATATAGAATAAATATAAATAAAATATAGATTCTTTTTATTGTTTAGGTCAAAAGTAGGTCATATTTTATTTCATTTATTTTTTATAAGGATAAAAATAGATTCTATTTTATTATTTATAAGGATAGACTCTAAGCAAGTGTCCACCTTACCCTTGCTCAGACCGGCCTGTGTCAAGGTACAAAAGCTACCATATTAAGATGGTGTTGAGAAAAAAAAAAGATAGTTATTATCTAGAGTGTAATTTACAAAAAAAAAAATACAAAAATACAAAAAAATAAAAAATTCAATTTTATAATAAATATAATACATTACCAAATTTTTTATCGTTATAATGATTCAAAATTTTAAGATTACATAATTATTTTTAAATCAAAATTTGATTTTTAATTAAAAGAGATAACGAATTAAAAAAATTCCAAAAATTTCATTTTTTTATTTCATTTTCTATTTTTTAAAATTCTCAATTAAGCGTCTGAATTTTTAAAAGTTGAACAACTTAATTTGAAAAATTATTTTTATGTGCATTTTAAGACAATGTAAAGATTGATTTTTGAGGATGCTACATAAATTTTCTTCTTCATCAACAATTTTTGAACTTCTTGTGGTAAATCTATTATTGATTATACATTCTAAGTGCAATTATTTATTCCATAATCAAAAATTATTTGGAGAATTATATATTATATATAATATTTCCAAATATTAATATTTATATCATTTTATTCATCACATTAATAAAATATTAACAAAACCTATTTTTTGAATTGAATTGTCCAATTTTTAAAAATTTAAACACTTAATTAAAATTTTTAAAAAATTGATCGCCAAATAGATAATTTTAAAAAGTTTAAAACTTTATAATTTATTATTCCTTCTTAAAAATATAACAATTAATTTACTAAAAATTTCATGTATACGTTGACAAAGATGAACTCAATTTACGTTGGCAAAAGTAGTAGTTAGTAGAGATTATGGGAATTACTTCTTAAATTATACTTGTAATAAATTATAATTTTAATCATTTAATTGATATTTTTATACTTTTAACTATTTTAAAATGGAGTAATACTCAAAATTTTGAAATATATTTTCTTATTTATTTAGCTAGCAAATCAATCAAGTTAAATGTGATTAACATGATTACCTTGATATAATCCAAAAAAGAAAAAGAACTAGAGATGAAGTGTTGGCAGCTTGACACTTTTGAGTTGACCCCTTCTTATTCCCAAACCTAATTAACCGAACCCATGAAGGGAAATACAGAAACTCCACTTCAGCGTAATGACTATTAATTGAACAAAAGAAAGACAAATTTAATTAATCAACACAAAGCAACTAGTGAATTACTTCTCTAAATCAAATTGGCCATCTGAAAAGTATGACCTCCCTATGTCATTGTTACCAATAGAGAAGAATCTTGGCATAATCAGAGACTGCCTAACAAAACAAAAGTAGAAGGTTTAAGAACATTATGCACGGCTATGTTGTTGCAAGTTTCTTTTTCTTTCTGATTCTAGCCGTGAAAGGCGGAAAAGTTCAAAGCCAACGTGCTTAAAAAGGAAGGTGACAAAGTGAAGATATCAAAACCGAAGTATGCCCTTCATGACCAGGAAAATAAGAGAACTAGAAGCTTTTTCCTTTGTTAGTAAATGGCACAGATGAATATTCCACAGAAAAGAATGAGATTATTTTTCCTTCATTCATAAACTGTTTATTCTATTTTTAACTTTTACATACCTCAATAGCGACTGTATTCAGAAGGGTTCTTCCCTCTGGAAGGAATTCCACGTATATCTTTGGTCACTTGCCATTGGTCCTATCCACTTGTGATCCTGCATAAAAAAGTGATCAAGATGTCATAAGGTGTTACCCACACAACAAAATAATACAATTGAAAAGAGTAATCTCATTAAAAATAATTTGAATTGCATCCAAACTGCAGATCAGGTTGAATCCAGAGCAGTGCATGCTTAATTCAACTACGACCCGCTAGTCTGACAGCAACCTTAGCACTAGTCAGGTAACTATGCAAAAAGTCATATAAGTTTGTTTACTTAAGGTTATTAGATGCTGATCCAGAAACTCTTTTGTTCTACTTTCGATATCACAGCTAGGAAAAAAAATGCATAATAGTCAGTCTGCTTGAACTTCTATTCAATTTAGCAGGTACTCTAACATGATATTAGTCAATGTTTAGTTTGCATCAGATAATTCTTCTCCAGTCTCTACGAGATTATCTTTCTGAGGGACAGAATTAAAGATTTTGCACTTATCTGGTAGCAGTCAGCCCGTAAACCTCAATATACCAGATCTAATTCATAACTACTGAGAATTTCTGATGTCACTACAAAGATTGGAGACTGGTGGCAGAAGTAATTACTTAATAAGTTTGCATCAGCTACCCTTAGCCTGTTGGTAACTCAAATTTCTAGTGCTCCTTTTTCTTTTTTGTTTACTTTTGCATCCCATTTGGTCACAAAAAGTAAGGAATTATAGAATTACAAGTATTTTAATCTGTTCTAATTTTTCATAATTTAGTCAAAAGCTCACACATCTAACTCCATATGCAAGCACATATGTATATAAAAGAAAATAGAGGTTTTTGATCCGTGAAGAGATCTTGTCTTTCACCACTTGACATTCAAAGTTCAAATCCATACTCCAACCCAAACAGAGACTCACCTGTATATTAAAGCCATCGCTTGTTGTGCCCCCATCTTTTAGTGAATATGAGAAAACATTGTGCTTGCTGCAAGTTCAACCCCATTCACATTCAAATGAACATCCATTCCTTGATAGTTGATATAGAGACTAAGGCTGTTATTTGAATGGAACCCAGGACCGGTAGTACCAGCCTTATCACATCATTTTTTGACAGCAACATGAGCATTTACTTTTGCATGGCGTTTATCAAACTGTGAAGTCCAAGAAAATGAAGATTAAATCATCTCATCAGGACATTGATCCAACTTCTGTGGTGCGTCTAACAGACCACAGGAAATTAAAATGACATTCGAGCTTGTTTAATCTTCAATCTAAGCTTTCTAGCTTCTCCTGGAAACCCAGCATGTTGAAGACCATTGTAAACAGCTCGTTGAGCAGATCGGAGAATTTTCATGCCCCTTGTTAAACAAGAGATCAGGAGTTTGGATGCACAGAGGAACCTTCTAGCCTTGCATAGATTGTGAACCAAGGAAGAGTAGGTATAGGAGTCCTTCATCCCCATTGATTCAAACATTTTCAAGGCACTATCAATCTGACCACTTTTACCCAGCCCATCTATTATGGAGTTTAATGCAACGGAATTTCTACCAAATCCCATAACATTCATATACTTCAAATGTCGCTGAGCCCCCTCAATGTTACCTGCTTTGCACAAACCATCTACTATTATTGTGTGTGTATAATCATCACATTGCAAACCACATCTTTCTATTTCATCAACCAGTTCATATACCTCTTTAAACTTCTGTTCTTTACAATATAAATTAATCATCGTATTACAAGACACTATATCAAGCTCAATGCCAACCCCAATCATCTCCTCCGCGTAAGCAGTTGCCTCAGCCATCCTACCAATTTTCACTAGAGCAGCAATAACTGTACAGTATGCAAAACCATCGAATGTATATCCCTTAGTCTTCATGTCTTTCAGTATGTCAAATCCTTGATTAAACTTCCTAGACCTAAAGCAGCATTTCATAACTGTAGTATATGTTATAGCATTTGGCACAAACCCAGAGGCCTCAATGTCCTTCAAAATCCTCCGTGCAGCTCTCAATCTCCTAGCTTTACACAACCCATGAATAAGAGTGTTATAGGTAATCAATTGAGGAACAAATCCATTTTGTTGTAAACTCCTAAAAAACCTAAGCGCCTGAACTGCAGAACCATTCTTGCAAAGCCCATTAAGCAATATGTTAAATGTCGCCTCACAAGGCGAGAAATCACGAATTAAGATATCATTAAACACCCGATTAGCTTCTTGATACATACCCAACTTAAAATAACAATGCATCAATGTATTATAACTCCAAACATCAGGAGTTATACGTCTCACGCGCATTTCCTCAAACAGGTCAACGGACTTAGACAAAGAGCAGTTTCTAGCGGCACAAGCAATAAGTGAATTGTAAGAAACAACATTTGGGTCAATCCCAGCTTCGTGCATTCTATGCATAATAGAATAAGCAGCATCGAAACTAACGAGGCGAGAGTACGCATTGATAAGTACGTTGAAAGTGACAACATTAGGAAGAACACCCAATCTCACACTATCAATAAAGACCAATTCTGCTCTGTTCAGCTCATTCGCTTTGCAGAATGCTTCAATGGTTATATTTAACAACCTAGTGGACAAGTTAGAAGCACGTTTGTTCATTCTGTCTGGTTTCCTCGTACTGAACCAAACCCAAGAACGAACAAACGAACAGAAAAGGTAGAATAATCACATACCATGTGTTATTGGAGATAGAATTATGCCAAGTATGTCTAACTATAGTGATTTAAAGTCGATGGCTTTTGTGTCTTCCTTGCACTTGGTCTTGTTCGGCGAACAACTTAGAACCTCCGTGAAAAGGATGTTCTGCTCTGTGACTGACTGAAGAAGTCTCCTGCTTTCCCTTGCTGGTTACGGGACACCGAAGAGCCCAGCCCGTTGGAGCTTGGTTTTGATGACCTAAGGCTGGGTTCTATAATGGCCGAACTCACTAACACTCAACTGCTTTTGTAGCATTCGCACATTGACATCATTTTAAACAAGAGGTTATAAAAATTATAAATTGCAATTTGCAAGAGTCTTTTACAATTTATGATTCTAACAAAATTTAAAAGATATATATCCTCGTATTTATTTCAGTTGTTCCACTTCTTTTTATTATTTCTCGTTGATTTTAAAAAATTAGTATGCAAAATATAATTTTAAATATGTCAAGTATAAATTACAAAAATAGGAAGAATTTTCAAAAAAGGGGATTCAAGTCGAAATTGATGTTATCCCTCAATCTCATAAAAATTAATCTGCAAGCCCTAATAACAACTCAAATTAAATATGCATGTAATCTTATAATCGTATTTTGAGAAACAATTAAGACAATGTTTTACATTATGACTAAAAAAATGAACCTCGTGGTCTACATCAGATTGGTTTTATGTACCTTCGGGAGCCTTCAAGTTGTCTAACCCTGTTGGTACTTCTGTGTAGCTGTTTAGTTTTTGTGTTTCCTCTCCCTTGTATTCAAATTTTTTTAAAAAAAATGAACCTCATGACTGCTTCCTGAACTGACGCTTTGAAGATCACAATTAGCTAAGCGCCCTCATTGTAAGTTAACGAAAATGGACTCGAATTATTAGGAGGGTATTGATCCATATCAAACTGAAAGTCTTCAATCATTCCTAGATCAGCAATGTCAGACACGCCAATAAAATGACCATCCCTATTGTTCGAGAACCAGTAGTCATCTACGAAGTAGACGGAGTTGGGTCTCCAACTCTCCACTTCTGCTGGATTAGTTATCCATGAGTTCCCATTGGAGATAAACAATGCCCGACCTTCCAAATAAATTGGTTCCTTTATATGGGTCCAATTCATATTCTCGGCAGACCTGTAGATCCTAAAGGTCACAGTGCCAAATCTCTTGCCTCCAGAATCCACATTTCCGGACTGAAAAACCGCTATGAGATGATCCACATTCTTTACCAGATAGTATCTCTGAATGATCCTGCAGGTTGTTGGCTCACTAACGATACACAGGGATTAGATATATCAAAAGCACAAAGAAAAAGTTTCTGTTGAGACCCGTTACCAGCAGCAGTATAGTAGGAAGAGAAGGGTGAGGTAGATGGGTAAATGATTGTTATGCTGAGCTGGAGAGTTAGTTAGAAAAGGGAATAAAAGAGATTGTGTGGGTATAGGTGGGGCATCACTATGAGTCTGTTATGAAAATGATGTACTGAGGAGGTTGCTAGCCCTCGAAGCTTAGCCTATTGAGATACCGAATGCATTGAATTTCTCTTTATACTCTATTATTCTTTGTTTTTCTTCCTGTTTATGTGCTTGAGTTTCTGGTGTTGACATTGATTGCTGGATTAGAACTTGTTAGGATTTTGGATCCTAACAATTTGGTATCAGAGCAGTTGAGTGATTGGGATGGTGGTGACCAGAATGGACTCTAGAGTTGACAATATTGAAAGGGAAATGCTGAAGTTGACGGAGGATCTGGGAACAGTGGATGAAAAGATGAATAAGGTGCAGAAAAAGGTTGATAAAATGGTAGGAGACATGGCGTCATTGTTTGAATGTATGAGACAGATACAAGAATCCTTGGGAAGTAGTCGTCGGGAGAAGGCAGTCCGAGAGGAGACGGATGACCTTACAGACTCGAGGAGTCAAACTGAACTACCAATAGAAGAAGAGCTGATGACGGAAAAGAAAATTCACCGCAAGTTGGAGATTCCGATATTCTACGGAGAAGATCCTTTTGGGTGGCTCTTTAAGGTAGAAAGGTACTTTGATCTGAATGGGGTCTCGACGGCAGGGAGACTAGCGGCGATAGCAGTATGTATGGAGGGTGAAGCTTTGAGTTGGTTTCTGTGGAGAGAAGGATGGTCGCCGATGAAAGATTGGTCGGCTTTTAAGACAGCTGTGGTGCGTCGCTTTGGCAGTGCTCAAGTCGGGAATCCTCTGGTAGCTCTCATGAGGTTACATCAACTGGGTACGGTGGCGGAGTATAACCGAGAGTTTGAGATGGTGTCGTCAATGCTAAGAGGAATTCCAACTGAGGTGGTGACAGCAGCCTACGTCAATGGGTTGAAGGAAGAGATAAAGACGGAGTTGCAATTGCTTCAAACAGATTCGCTGGTGCAATTGATGGAAATGGCTCAGGTGACAGAAGGAAGGAATTGGGCTCTTTGGAGTCAACCCACCCAATCAGGTAAAGGAGATAAAACCCAAAGTGGGTTATTCGGGTATGGGAATAGTGAAATGGGTAATAAAACTTACCCAACTTACGGTAAACACCCAGCAACCACCCCTCTTTCGAATACAATAATAGGAAGCCCTAATCGACTCTAGGAAGTAAATCGAGCCTCGCCCACTCCAAACGCAACCAATCCAAGGGTGAACTCTTACCCAAACCGACCGATTGAAGGGCACCGACCCAATCGGAGGGAGTCTCCATACCCATTCAAGCGTTTGACAGCAGAGGAGATTCAATGAAAGAAGGAGCAAGGGCTTTGTTACCGCTGCGATGCCAAGTACGGACCAGGGCACAGATGTGGCGAAAAACAATTCCACATATTGCTGAAAGATGATGAGTAGCTCGACGATTTACAGGACAAGGAAGTTGAGCTCGTTAATCAAGTACTAACTCTCAAACCTGCTTTTGAAGGAGAAAGTTCAGACACGTTGGAAGAGTTGGAGCCATCGGCTAGTTCAGTATCAGGGGCAGTAGGACCTTAAACTTTTAAAGTGAAGGGGAAAATCGCAGAGAAGGAGTTAGTAGTGTTGATTGACAGTGGGGCTTCTCATAATTTCATTAGAGAAGGGTTGGTGGAGGAGTTGGGTCTGAAGGTGAGTAATACAAGGCCGTACAAGGTGAAGCTTGGGAATGATTGCAAAGTTCAAAGTGTTGGAGTTTGTGAATCGGTGAAGCTGGTTATTCAAGGTACCATCATCCGGCAAAATTTTTTTCCTTTTGACATGAAGAGTGTTGACATAATTCTGGGGGTGGAGTGGTTGGAAACGTTAGGAGATATACTTCTTAATCTTAAGAAGCAGGTCATGAAGTTTAGTAGTAATGGAGAAAAGGTAAAATTCTATGGGGAGCCTTGCATCAATACGGTGGTGGTGTCCTTCAAAACCATTTGCAAGATTTTACAGCAAGGAGGTATTGGTTATATGGTGGAGGAAAGAAGTGACCAAGAGGCTGCAACTGAATTATTTGCAATAGAAGTGGGCCATCAGCAACAGGTAGAGTTGTTGGGCATCACCGAAGACATTGCAGCAGTGTTAAAGGAATTTGATCAGGCATTTCAACCCATCACAGGGTTACCACCTCGGAGGAGCATTGATCATGCTATCACACTGGAACCAGGAGCAAAACCCCCCAATTCCAGACCTTACAGATATCCTTTTTACCTGAAAAATGAGATTGAAAAGTTGGTGGATGAGATGCTTTCTTCTGGTGTGATCCGAACAAGCACCAGTCCATATTCCAGTCCAGTTTTATTAGTGAAAAAGAAGGATGGTGGGTGGCGGTTGTGCGTAGACTACAGAGCCTTGAATAAGGTAACTATACCTGATAAGTATCCAATTCCATGCATTGATGAGATTTTTGATGAGCTGGGAGGTTCTGTAGTGTTCTCAAAAATCGACTTGAAGTCTGGCTATCACCAAATCAGGGTTAAAGAGGATGACATATCAAAGACGGCCTTCCGAACTCATGAAGGGCATTATGAGTTTAGAGTCATGCCCTTTGGGCTGACAAATGCTCCTGCCACTTTCCAGTCTTTGATGCATAGAATCTATAAGCCTTATTTAAGGAGGTCTGTACTGGTGTTTTTTGATGATATCCTCATCTATAGCAAAAGCTTAGCAGATCATGTTATTCACCTAAGAAGAGCATTACAGGTGCTGGTAGACAATCAATTAGTGGCTAATCTGAAGAAGTGCAGTTTTGGACAGCAGAAGTTAGAGTACTTGGGGCACTACATTTCGGCAGAAGGAGTTTCAGTGGATCCTTCGAAGATAGACAGCATTCAAAAGTGGCCTGTTCTAAGAAGATTTGTGAAGGGATATGGCAGCATAGCAAAACCTTTGACGGACTTGTTGTGTAAGGATAAATTCCAATGGTCAGGGGAGGCGCAGCATGCTTTTGAAACATTGAAGAAGGTGTTGACCAGTACCCCAGTACTGGTTCTACCAGACTTCACAAAAAACTTTTACTATTGAGACGGATGCTTGGGGAATCGGCATTGGAGCTGTGCTAATGCAAGAAGGAAGACCAGTAGCTTATTTAAGTCAAGGCCTATCCCCTCGTAACCAGCTTAAACCAGTTTATGATAGGGAATTAATGGCAATTGTGTTAGCAGTCCAGAAATGGAGGCATTATTTGCTAGGAAGTCACTTCATTATTCAAACGGATAAACGAAGTTTGCATTTTTTAACTGATCAGAAGCTCTTGGGTGAAGAACAGCAGAAATGGGTGAATAAGCTTATGGGGTTCAGATTTGGCATTCGTTATAAGCCAGGCCTTGAGAATAAAGCCGTAGATGCCTTGTCCAGAAGAAATGAAGGGGAGCTAATGGCTATATCCATGGGTTATCATAAGGAGTTGGATCAGTTAGAAGATATGGTACAACAGGATCCAAAACTGAAGAAATTGATCCAGGATCCCTTGATCCAACCTGAGGGCCATCCACCTTTTAAATTGAGAGGGTCACGCCTTTTCTATGCCAACAAGTTAGTTCTACCTGACTCTGGCCCACATATTCCTAAATTGATCCGTGAATTTCATACTACCCCTTCAGGGGGCCATTCGGGATTCTTTCGCACTTACAAGAGGTTATCAGGGGTAGTTTATTGGAAGGGTATGAAATCTGATATCAAGCAATTCATTCTGTCTTGTGATATTTGTCAGAAAAATAAATAGTTAGCTTTAAAGCCTGCAGGGTTATTACAACCTCTACCAATACCGAATTTGGTATGGGAGGAGGTGTCTATGGATTTTATTTCAGGGTTGCCTAAGGCTATAGGAGTTGATACCATGTTAGTGATAGTTGACAGACTTTCTAAGTACTGTCACTTTTTGGCTTTGAAACACCCTTTTACAGCTAAGCAGGTAGCTGCCATATTCATCCGAGAGATAGTCAGGTTACATGGCTTCCCTAAAGTCATTATTTCTGATAGAGATAGGGTGTTTATGAGTGGGTTTTGGCAGGAACTTTTCAGGCAGTCGGGGACAACTCTTCATATGACTTCAGCCTACCATCCTCAATCGGATGGGCAAACTGAAGTGGTTAACAGATGTTTGGAAACATACCTACGTTGTTTTGCTGGAGAATAACCCAGGGAATGGCCAAAATGGCTGAGTTGGGCAGAATTTTGGTTTAATTCTACTTACAGCGGTGCTATTGGATGTCTCCATTTAAAGCCTTATATGGGAGGGATCCTCCTACCCTTTTTAAATATACGGATGGTGGATCCTTGGTGGAAGAGGTTAATCAGCAACTAGTTGATAGAAATTTGATTTTGATGGAGCTCAAATCCAACCTAGAAAAAGCACAGCAGCACATGAAGACTTATGCTGATCAGAAGAGAAGATCATGTACATTGGAAATTGAAGATTTTGTTTACATCAAGTTACAGCCCTACAGGTTCAAATCCCTCACTTCTAGACCTAATGAGAAGTTGGGACCTCGGTATTATGGTCCTTACCCAATCATAGCCAAAATTGG
>JANIJH010000003.1:5319996-5335510 GCA_024520975.1 Erythroxylum areolatum
GATTTATAAGGACTTTGGGCTCTCCACCCTCATAAGCTAGCTTTTGGGGTGTGGCTCTCCTAAAGTCCTTATCAATTTCCCTCTACCGCATACTGCGTAAAATCGTCCTCGAAACAGCACTACATCTCTGCAACAAGCCATGTCATCACTTTCAATCCAAATCCAATCCTGGAATCCTGAAGGTCTAGTGAAAGCTATGAAACCTCTAGGACCAAAAAGAGCCACGGCAAAAAACTGAAAACAATCACCCTGACCAACTTTGAAAAGAATAAACTTTTCTATGTAACTATACCAGTCAATTGATTTTGTTATTTGCAGCTTCAGGTAACCAACAGGACTCAACTTCGGCAGATTTCTTTAAGTTCTTGAGAAGAGATTGAAAATGGAAATGTGTTTCGATCCAATGCTTAAAATCCAACCATTTACCCAACCATAGTAATATCTTCCATCAATCTCCCACCGTTCTAATACGTACCTTTCATCATCAAGATGATTCATGATATTTTGGCCTTGGAAATGGATTGACCATGGATGTGGAGGACATAAAGACCATTTCAGATTCAACCAACAGCTTCTCCACGGCGTACAAACGGTAGAGCATAATGCAAAATCATGAAATGCAGGTAACTTCTTGAAGATTTCTGTGAGGAGATCTTGCTGCAAACCAAAGAAGCAGGATTGAGAGGGAACAGAATCTTTGGCAAGTGTCTGCTGGTCAACATCTTGATTGACATCAGAAAATGAGGAAGAAGTAGAAGCAGTCTGATCATAGCAAGAAAGCATTTTCTGCATGTTGATTAACAATTGTAGTAAAAGGAGGAGGTTAGTATTGTATGTGTCTAAGATGAAACAAGTGAGCTACGAAGAAAGGTTTACATGTGTGGAAGATGCTGCATCTGCGACAGACACAGAAGGCACTAGAGAAGTCTTGCAGCTTGCAGCTTTTTTTAACATACATGGTACCGTCATTCTAAATTTAGGTATTAAAAAGAAAGGAAGTTGTTGAGAAACTTGTATGCAACTTGCATGCAAGTTATGAAGGTGGACAGCTTGCATGCAAGTTGTGTTTTTGGACAGCCGCAACTTGCAATATGCAAGCTAGGCATATGCACACCAAACGTGCATAAGATGTGTGATGAGTTTGAAAGTAAATTTTAGAGAGTTATTTTGATTGAGAGAGTGATTTTTAGGGTATTTTCAAGAAACGTTTTCTTAAAAAGGTAAGTAACAAAATAGTGAGGATATTATCATAGGGATAGTAAATTTGAGAAACACCTCGTGTGTGAGTGTCACAATTTTGTTATATCATTTTTCACTCTCTATACCTGTTATTTTCGTTAGTGAAAGTTTTATTCGAAATTTAGCCCATAGACGTAGCCCAAATTAGAGGGTGAATCATGTTAAAATTTTGCTTTTATTTTCTTACTTATTTTACTTGTGGGATTTAATTCATAATTTTTCTCAACAAGTAGTATCATAGCGGGTTCGGTTCTATTTCAAAGCATTTCTTATCAAAAATGGAGGCAAAAATAAGCAAGATGATTAACCTAAATGACTCCAACTAACCACATATGGAAGAATAAGATGAAAGATCTTCTGTTCGTCACAAAAATACATTTGTAGGTGTTTACCATAACAAAACCTAAAAATAAATCGGACGAGGAGTGGGCGTTTGAGCATAAGCAGGTATGTAGTTTTATGCGGCAATTTGTTAAAGATAATGTGTATAATCATATTTGTAATAGGACTCACGTACGGATGTTGTAAAAGAAGCTCAAGGAGATGTATGCCTTAAAAACCGGTAATAGTAAATTTTTTTACTTGACAAAATTAGTATAAATAAAATATCGAGAAGGTACCTTTGTGACAGACCACTTGAAGGAATTTCAGGAGATCATTGATCAATTATTAGGAATGGGCATAAAATTCGATGATGAAGTGCTTACCCTTTTTATGCTTACCTCCTTGCCAAAGTTTTGGGAGACTTTGGAAATTTCAATCACCAATTCTGTAGTTGATGATGTTGTTAATATGGAATCTATAAAAAATGAAATTATGAATGAAGAGATGAGACAAAGATCACAAAGTTGGGCCTCTTCAACATAGTCAGAAGTTTTGGTCACAAGTTATGTGGGGAGGAGCAAATCTAGAGATCCAAGTTTGATGTCAAGACTTACTAGTATATATTTATTGGTTATGGAGAAGATCAATTCGATTATCATTTTTATGATCCAGTCTAGAAGAAGTTGATTTGGAGTCATGTCTATATTTGTCAAAGATCAACCATTGAAGATCTTGACAAAGTGAAAATGGATGTTCCAAACTAATAGTGACCTGATGGACTTAGAGTTAATTCTTCTAAAAATGATATCAAGACAATTTGCAGATGAAATTGAACATCTTTAGCTGAACGTAGCTGATGATGATGCTTCCATTCAAAATCAATTGGATGAAGATTCTGATGAAGAGGGTGTCTAGAATCAACCACTAGCACCAGAGATTGCTCAGGTTCTAATAAGGAGATCTACGTATATAAGACAAGCCACTACTAGATACTCCAGTAATCAGTATATGTTACTTATTGATGGAGGAAAACCCGAGAACTTTCAAGAGGCTATGATAGATGAACATGAGATGATTGGTTTGAAGCCATGCAAGATGAGATGAAGTCCTTGCATAAGAATAAAACTTTTCAATAGGTGAAGTTGCTAAAAAGCAAGAAAGCTTTGAAAAATAAGTAGGTGTTCAAGATTAAGCATGATGAACACAATCATCATCCAATATTGAAAGCTAGATTGGTTGTTAAAAGATTCAAGCAAAGAAAAGGTATTGATTTTGACGAGATATTATCACCAATATTCAAAATGACATCCATCCTTACAATGCTCGATTTAGTAGCAAGTTTATACTTAGAAATCGAGCAACTGGATGTTGAGATAAATTTTCTTCATGGAGATTTGGAAGAAGAGATATATATGGAGTAGCTAGAGAGTTTCAAAGAAAAAGGGAAAGAGAACTATGTGTGTAGATTGATGAAAGTCTTTATGGTTTAAAACAGGCACTGAGACAGTGGTATAAGAAGTTTGAAACATTTATAGGAGAGCCAGACTATAAGAAGACTATTTCAAATTACTGTGTTTTTGTACAGAAATTCTCTGGTGATGATTTCATTATCCTTTTACTTTATATTGATGATATGTTGATATTGGCCAAAATATCAACAGGATTAACAGTTTGAAGAAGCAGTTAAGCACGTCTTTTTCTATGAAAGACTTGAGTTCAGCAAAACAAATTCTTAGCATGACAATTATTAGATATCATAAGAGAAGTACATTGAGAAATACTTCAAAGGTTCAACATGGATAAAGCTAAAGCAGTTAGTTGTCCTCTTACTAATCACTTCAGGTTGAGTACTAAGTAGTGCCCTTCGATAGATGAAGAGAAGGAAGAAATGATTAAAGTCCCCTATGCTTCTGCAGTTAGAAGTTTGATGTATGTCATGATATGTACACAGCCAAATATAGCTCAAGTAGTTGGAGTAGTGAGTAGGTTCCTTTCAAATCTTGGTAAGGAACATTGAGATGCTGTGAAGTGGATTCTCATATATCTACGTGGTACTTCCAAAATATGTTTATGTTTTGGAACTACCAAGCTTGTGTTAATTAGTTACACAGATGCAGACATGGCCAACGATGTTGACTCGAGAAAGTTTATTTCAGGTTATCTAATTATCTTTGCAGGGGGAGCTGTATCATGGCAATTAAAATTGTAGAATTGTGTTACTCTATCCACCATTGAAGCAGAATTTATTGATGCAATTAAAGCAAGCAAGGAACTCCTATGGATGAAGAAGTTCTTATATAAACTTGGTTTTTAGCAGGATAGATATCAACTGTTTTGTGATAACCAGAGTGCTATTTACCTTGGAAAAAATTCCTCGTTCCATTAAAGATCAAAGTATATTGATGTGAGATATCACTGGATTAAAGAGGTGTTAGAGAGGAAGCTATTACAACTTGAGAAGATTCATGATGATAAAAGTTTTGCCTAGGGGAAAGTTTGAGTTCTATTGATCATTTGTAGGAATGATAGTAAATACCATATAGTCGGTAGGGGGAGAATTATAAGGCGGTACTGACATACATAGTATCATCATTCTAGATTTATGTATTAAAAAAAAAAGCGAGTTGTTGAGAACAACTTGCATGCAAGCTGTGACAGTGGATAACTTGCATGCAAGCTGTAACGGTAGATAACATGCAAGCAAGCTGTGTTTTTGAACAACCACATCTTGCAATATGAAAGTTGTGGCAAAGGCGGTGGAGGGTCTATGAAAACCCCTCCGTTCCTCCTCTGTTAAGACATATGCAGATCAAACATGTATGAGATGTGTGGTGAGTTTGAGAGTGAATTTTTAAAAGCTATTTTGTGTGAAAAAGTGATCTTGTGGTATTTTTAGGAAACGTTTTCCTAAAATGGTGAGTGACAAAATAGTGAGGATATTATCCTAAAGATAGTAAATTTGGAAAACACTTTGTATGTGAGTGCCACTATTTTGTAATATCATTTTCACCATCTGTACTTACTATTTTCATTAATGGAAGTTTTGTTCGAAATTTGACCTATAGACATAGCCCAAATTATAGGGTAAATCACGTTAAATTTCTACGTGTTATTTCCTTGCTTATTTTACTTGTGAGAATATTATGTATTTTGAGAATATATTATATTTTTAATTACTTATATTTTAAACTCAAATAATTAAATAAAAAAGATGATATCAAATCTCACTTAAATTCATATATATTTTGATAATGTTATATTATATTTTTAATTACTTACATTTTATATCTGAATAATTTAAGAGAAAAGGATGATATTAGAACTAATATCATATTTAATTATTTTCTATAAACATATTCTCGTAAAAGAATTCCTTTCATAATTGTTATGTCCACTAAATTGATAGTTAATTTCCATTAATGGGGCATACACATATATTAATTTTTTAAAGAACTCTAAAGAGGATCTTTAGTGTAACGTAGCCAGGCTCTATAGTTATTGTTATTGAAGTGTGCATCTGTTTCTTAATACTAGACTTAAATTAAGGATTAATTAGGATAAAAACTGTTGAATACCCATTTGGACATTACATTCTGCTGCTAAACTAAGCCCTTTCACTACTCTTAAACATCAACAAGAACTCAGACCAGTCATGGGGAAGGTACGCTTCACTGTTCATTTTTTATTTCTGAAAATTTCTGTTTCTGCTATTGATTCATTTATATCGTCTGTTATTTATATTTTAGTCTCCTTTTCGATTATAGGAAGAAGATATCGTGTTGAAAGTTTACATGCACTGTAAAGGATGTTCTGAGAAGGTCTACACTTGCTTGAAAGGAATTCTAGGTAGTAAAGCTTCCATTTCCATTTCCATTTGCAGCTTCAGTTTTTGCTTTTCTTTTCTGGCTCCAGGAAACATATGATATTACAGATATTTTACTTGGTTGGATATGTAATGTGAATATGGATAGGTATTGAAGAAATAAGCGTTAATATGGCCAACAATGAGGTGATTGTGAAAGGGAAAAAGGTTGATCCCGTGGAGGTGTTAAAGAGAATGCAAAAGAGATACAGCAGAAACGTCCAACTGCTTTCTCCAAAACCTGAACCTGAGACTACTGACAGAATCAAAAATGAGCCAGCAAAGAAACCACAGGTAATATTAACGATCACTAATACTTGGATAAACTCGGTATGACTTATCACTCGTTATTGTATGTATGTAGCCTGAGGTAAAGACCGTGGTGCTAAAGATGAACATGCACTGTGAAGGTTGTGCAGAAGATGCTAAGACATATCTGGAGAGCATGAAAGGTATTAAAACTAAAAACCAAAAGTTGCCCTACTTTTCTTTACTTATTCAGCTTTTTCTATATTGATTTGTTTTACAGGAATTATAGGAGCAGAAGCAGACATGGGCAAGTCACAGATCACAATAAGGGGAGTTCTTGAAGAATCAGAACTAGTGAAAACTCTAACGAGAAGGTTAGGGAAGCATGTGGAGGTTGTTAAGCAAGAACCTCCTCCAAAGCCAATTGTTAAGGAGGAGAAGAAATGCTCGAAGAAGAAGGAAACAATAATCATCAATTATCCTCCATTAAACTCCTATAATTACATCCACCCCTCCCAAATATTTAGTGACGAAAATGTGAATTCATGTTCAATCATGTAATAGAAATGGTTAAATTTAAGGTTGGTCCTTTGTTGAATACAATCTTTAAATTTTATAATATATATTTTTACCTACTTTTATGATAAAACAATTTATATAAAATTTAAATTATATATTTAAAAAATTATTTCACAATCAAATTAATTATTTAATTCAAATATTTAATTTGATAAAAGGCATAAACTTTCTCATAAGTTAATAAATTTTAAATTTTGTATTTAATTATTAAAATTATTGAGATTTTTAAAAATTCCCTTTCTTTTAAGCTTTAATTAAAACTGTATGCCTGGTATGAATATCATACATAAACTAATAAAATATCACTAACATAATAATCCAATTCGACTCTTAAATTTGATCAAAAGAAATATTAATAATTTAAGATAATTAAAATAAATTATTAGTTGATGTATATTTCATCATTATTTTTAATTAAAAGTATAAGGGAAGAAGTTCTTCTAGAAAACTGAAAATTAAAAAATAGAGAATATTAAATATTCATTTTTTAAAATTATAAGATTTATATCTTTTAACTTATTTAATTATTTAAAAAGTTTGTACAAGTGAATAAAGTATTTTGGTGGTTGGAAGTATTACTCCCCATGCCGACATGGTGTTCCTCACAAAAAGGAATACAAGTTAGTCACAAAAAAGAGTTATATCGAGGTACGTAACTTAATAAACAAATAAATAAAAACAAACTTCTTCTTACTTATTTCAAAAATATTTTTTATTGTTTTAAATTATCTAAAAAATTTAATAATACTGAAATTTAAAATGTTAGATTATTTTTGATAAAATTATTATTAAAAAACGAATTAAATCAAAAAATTGCATGTAACATTATTATATATTTATTTAATAAGCATTTATTAAATTTATTTTTTAAAAATTATTTGTATTTTAAAATAGTAAACTACTTTATAGAACAATAAATAAAATCATAAAAGATCTTGTTCTTTTACATCAATTTAATCATATTAAAATTTTTTAAAAATATTAATTTCGTAAAAAAATTATAAAATTAGAAATAGAGTTTTTTTATTTGGTATTTTTTAATAGAATGATAAATTAAGAAAAATTATAATGCTTTTAAAAATTATGAATAATATTAGATTAGAGTTAGTAATTATATTATTATTATTATTATTAAGAATAAATAGAAGATTCCAAATAATAAAAACTTGTTGGTCAACAAGGAATTGCCGAAGATTCCAATTCCTCAAACCGTTGCTAATTTTAGACCCTAAATTAAAAAATAAAAAAAGAAAGAAAAAAGACTAGCGAAGAAAAAAATAATTACCCAAAAAAAAGAGGCAAAAGGGGCAGAGAACAGGAGAACAGAAAACAGAGAACGCAGAACAGAGTGTGTGTTGATTCCGATTCGGATGGACGAGAAACAGGATGTGAACGGTGACCAATCGGATTCTCACAGAAACCGCCCCGCTCGTGTCTACGCCGATGGGATCTACGACCTTTTCCACTTCGGTCACGCTCGCTCTCTTGAGCAAGCCAAGAAACTGTACCTCTTCTTTTCTGTGCTTGATTTTTGTTTCCTTTCATTTGTTCCTGTCCTTTCATGTGCATAATTTCGTGGGTTTCTCTTGTTTTTGCTTTTTATTACAGTTCTGGTGTGTTCTGGGCCTTCTGCCGGGGTGGCGTTGGCTGATTAGTGTATTTGATTATGTTTTGTTGGGAAAATGGAAGTTGCAAGTTCATTAGATCTCTCGATTTTTCTTGCTTACTTGAAATTCTGTTGCTTTTTCGCATAGCTTATGTCAACAATTAATGGGTGTTTATCACTAAAGAGAATGATCTCTGGTCATATAGTCATATAATTTTATGTTTGAATATAGATCTTATGTTTCTTCTATTTGCTGTGATAGTTATATATATACGTTAGATAGAATTTTGTAGTGTTTGCATGATTGTGGTGGCTATTTCTGTTTCGTGATGATGGAATATGATGCAAACTAGTAAGGGAAGTTTCTACGTTTACGAATTTGTGTTGTCACTTTTTTTCTTTTTCACTGCGTGTTTATTGGACTTAGCATATGGTGTTTTACTATACTGTGATACTGATTTTAGTTTGTATAATCCGATACTGTTTTACCTTCTTTAGATATTTCATCTTCCTTCTGCTATAGTGCGATGGTTAGAAAGTTTTGATGTTTACTGTTTTAAATGCTAACATGCGATTTTAGGTTTCCACACACGTACTTGCTTGTTGGATGTTGCAATGACGAAACCACCCACAAATACAAGGGTAAAACTGTTATGACTGAAGCTGAGCGTTATGAATCTCTTCGCCACTGCAAGTATGAATTTTCCTTTCAATGAACTTGTTGACACCTGATAATCACTCTATTCTAGGAATTTCATGTATATATACTTGTAATTGAATTTTGCTCTGAAATGTATCGATATTAAATTGGGGGTACTATTTCCTTGTAGCAGATATGATGCTTGAGATCACTAGTTCTGGTTACATTGAGGGCATTTAAACATCGATTTTCTGTTAACTTTTCTACAGATGGGTAGATGAAGTGATTCCTGATGCACCTTGGGTGGTGACACAAGAATTTCTTGACAAACATAATATTGATTATGTGGCCCATGATGCTCTTCCGTAAGTTTCTTGACCAGAATGATATGTGCTAATTTGGCCAATGCTGCTCTTTCCCTTTATTTCTTGATCATAACAATAGTTGTTTGGCCACAATGCTCTTCTTTAGAATTCAGGCCAAAATATTCCAGGATGCTACTTATTTTTCTTTCTTTTGCTTCATATGCTAAGTTTAGTAGTTGGGGCTTATGAGACAAGGTTTTGAATAGATTCCTTCAGTATTTATATTGATTCTATGTTCTGATTCTTGGAATTTATAATTCACTTGATTCTAATTTATATAATAATCAAATATATATATGATCTTCTGAACTTTGTCTCCATTTGTTTACAGCTATGCAGATGCTAGTGGAGCTGGAAAGGATGTTTATGAATTTGTAAGCTGAACACAAGTGTTTGTGTTATATTATATTCCAGTTTCTTGTTTTTTATTTATACCAACTTAGTTCACTTGCAGGTCAAAAAAGTTGGGAGGTTTAAGGAAACAAAAAGAACCGACGGGATTTCTACATCTGACATAATTATGAGGATTGTTAAAGATTATAATCAGTATGTCATGCGTAATTTGGACAGAGGATATTCAAGAAAAGAGCTTGGTGTTAGCTACGTGAAGGCATGCTTCTATTTTGATGTTATCAGTTTGCCTGGTTCTGATTGAATGCTGCTATACAAACTGCACATTTTCTCTCTCTTCCCTACAAATTATTTTCTGAAGATAGAATATTTCTGTTTGGTGTAATGTTAATAGGAGAAGCGATTAAGAGTCAACATGAGGTTGAAGAAGCTGCAAGAGAAGGTGAAGGAACATCAAGAAAAAGTTGGAGAAAAGGTTAGGTTTTGTTTCTCCTTAAACATTTACAAATCTTCTCTTTGTTTCCTTTGGTGGTTATATAATTAATATAAGAAACCAAGTCAAGCATTATTGTGCCTGTCGATAACTTATCAATTAGTTTTTGTCTTTTCCCTTTGTTCCTGTTAGAACTCTAGCTAAATACACAATAGATAATAGAGGAAGTATACTGCTACTACAAGGTGGTTCTCATGAACACCTTCTATCCAGAGCTGAATAAGCTCCTCAGAGAGGATGTTCTCTCTCTGTCTACAGTATTCTTTCTTCTAACTAACTGAATACCTCCTTTCTCTCTCTCTCCCCGATTTAGCTACCCAACCCGTACATTCAGTTATTTTTTCCCAGCTTGAAACCATTCTGTACCCTCACACTACTAACTAACTTGTGCATCATTACCCACAGTCTCCTCTCTCTTTCTCCACGAGTACAGTCTCCATATCCTAGGTTTATTGTTATTGATCCTAACAGTTCCTGCTTTTACTTTCCTTAGTTAAGATTTTTTTTGTTAATCAGAAGGTTTAATATCTTGTGAATGCCATCCAGTCGTTATTTCTTTTACATGTTTGAAATAAAATTGCTCTTGGTTTATAGAAGCCAAACTTTTGCCATGATTTCTTCCTTTTCTCTTGTTGTATCTCACTGTTTTCATTTGTTATTAGTGTGTTCTTTCCACGTTTGAAGTGTCAGATGCTCAATTTTTTATTCTGTCTATTTCTGCACTATAATTTTCTTGATTAGCTTTTGATTGCACCACGTACACTCTGACCTAAACTTGGATTTGCTTTTCGAAGTAGTAGCAAAGATCATTGTTAGATTGTGTTTTACTCTCTTGCATAATTCCTATGCAATGTTCAAGAGTTTCTTATATTTTATTGGCTGTCTGATTATCTACTGCACATTGCTGTACATTTTCATCATGCCAGTTGAACTTCCATATTCTGGTTTCCTGGTGCTTTTATTTGTACTCTCAATTAAGAAGCTGATGGATTAAGCTGTCTTTTAGATTCAAACTGTTGCAATGCATCGTAATGAATGGGTGGAAAATGCTGATCGCTTGGTTGCCGGATTTTTGGAAATGTTTGAAGAAGGGTGCCATAAAATGGTATTACTCACATCTCAGCCATGATATGTCAGTCACTGGTTGAAAGACCCAGAACCTACTGTATATAATCCATTCAATCTTACTATTGCATTTGGCATCATTTAGGGCACAGCCATCCGGGATAGGATTCAAGAACGACTGAGAGGACAGCTGTCAGGGGATTTGCTGCAGAATGGTAAGATTGATGACGAAGATAAAGACGAAGAATATTATTATGACTACTATGATGATGATGAAGAATATTATGATGATGAGGAATCATATGATGAGAAGGAATCAAAAATCAAGAAGTAGATCTCCCGAACCATGCTTTATTTATAACAGATCCATCCGTAATGTACCTTGTTTGAATACTAGATTCTGCAGTTCTGTAAAGAACCCTGTAATAGCTTGTGAAGTTTGTTACCATGACCACCGAACGTTGGTTGGATATGAGTGATGCTCTTACCGTTTTTGTGAGTTTGAAGGAGGGAGCTTGAACTTGTGTTGAATTAACATAGTTTGTGTGTAATGTGGTCAATGTTTCCCCGTAAATCAAGTTACCGCTGATTTACATGAAAATGGCTTCTTGTCTTCATGTTCCATCCGGGCAGTAGTGTACATTGGAGTTGGGACAGTGTTACAATGGTCATTGTAATTACGAGGTAAGTATTGCAGGATATTTGTATGTATGTATATCTAACCATCACTCCAGGAAATTAGAACAACATTGTTTTCCTACCAAAATTTAAGATTATGTTGATATTTTCTGAGTTCTTTCAAGGGATTAAATGTCAAACATATTCTCATTTGTTCACCAAAAGCATGTAAAGATAGAAAAGATCAATGATATAGTGATTAGAAATGGTAAGTCATATTTTGTTCTCAGCATTATCTGAACTTGTGCATTTAGATAAACAAGATTTCGTGTTAGTCCCAATTTGAGTTAGTAACTTGATAAGAGATATCTTCATTTATATGGAATTTAACTATCTTCCAAGTATGAACAAGAAGAAAAACGAAAGAAACAGAATAACAATTAGCGAAACTGACAAATTCTCATCTCTCATTCGATTCTGTTTGGATTTTACAAGTTCTTCGTCAATTATGAAAAACGTCACATATCGAACATGTTTTTTGACCACACTACATAAAACAACACAGATGTTAATTAAGCCTCTGGTAGGAGATCGGTCCTTGTGTTAAAGTTGACACATGAACTGATGATCCAGAATTGCAAAATCGATAATAAAAGTGGCATTACCAATGGGACAAGGGTCGTCAGGGACAAGGATTAGGAAATCTAGCATGAACCTTGTTGATCTCTGTAACAATTTGAGGTGTAAGATCAACTTCCACTGCATTGAGAACCTCCTGGAGTTGGGATGACCTAGTAGCTCCAAATACTGCACCGGCCACAAGTGGCTGTCTCAAAACAAAAGCTGCGGAAAACCAAGAAGTGAAAACATACATCAAGGTTTTGTCTCTTATTTGTTTGTACATAGTAGCCGAAGTCGTTAGATGGCAGACAGATTCGTGGGTTGGTGGTGAGGGGCGTATTTTAAGAAAGGCAAACTAAGGAGCAACTACATCATGCAATTAAAAGCTCCATAAGGAAATAGCTTTGAGAGTCAAGATTTTTAAAAGGTCGTACGGGTCCATCCAAAAAGATTTTACTATAATGATGCACAAGCAAAGTTTCTATAACCAAATTAAGACACTCCTGTTCCATTGGAATACGGTAATTGCGATGAAGACGAAAACTGAAGGTGCTATAGCAGTTCACAAGCATGTAAAAGCATAAATGCACGAGCAATTAACACAAGCAGATATCATACCAATTGCTAGAGATACGGGATGAAGTCCATATCGTTTAGCAATGCCAAGGTATTCCTGCACGTCATAAGAAGATACAGAGTCAGAAATAGAAGCACAACTAATATGTAATGCGCACACTGAAGTTGTTCCTTTCTGGGGAAAGAGAACAGATTATGGATCCAATCCATCACCCACTTGAATAGATCTTTACTATTGGCTCTTATAGCTAAACCATCAACTGTTTAGATTGTGTTTGTTCCAAAAGAAAGAAAGGGATGATGATCCCAAAGGAGTCAGCTGGGCGAATGCAATCCCAACTAAGGTTCTCCTAAGCTCATGTTTGTTTCAAAAGAAAGAAATGGGTTCAGTATGTCCCACAGAAGAGGGGTAGGAAGGATGTGATGAAAGAAGATGAAAGGAAAGTTTGAGTTACCTTTCACAACATTGTCCACTAATGTTGAAATAGGAAGTTAAGTGGTAATTAAGCAAAGTCATCAGTCTAACTTTTCAAACTAGCACTGGCCGAAATAGCCAGTAGCAACTTTATTCCAATCACACTTGCGAAATTGTATCAAAGGATAGAGCGTTCAAGAAGCAATTTCAACAGCCCTTTCTTCATTGTTGGTTTGTCAGCATTAAGTGGTAGCATCCAAACTTACCATCAAACTCATTCAATCAGTTATTTATGACCTCTATAGGTAAAAAGGAGATAAAAGTTCAAAACCATAAAAGCATATACTTACCATAGTAGCTGTTTTTATGGTGTAATTACACAGGTTGTATCTTGATTCTCCTTCTGAATACCGTCCTAAAAGGAGAGATAGCGCAACCATCATGAAATGTAAAAGGCATCGGTTTGATTATCGGACAAAAGTTTCATATGATAAAAGGGAAAAGAGAAAATTCAATGATTGACCTTTAAAAAGATTTAACCTGGCATCAGTTGGACCCCCGTCAGGTGCAAAATACTTCCCAGATAGTATGCCCATTGCCAGGGGACTGTAGGCCAATAAGCTGATTCTACAACAAATCAATAATACAACAATAGACTGATTATAAGGTGGCCTTCCATAAAACCATTTTCAAGAATAACTTACATCTTTCTGTTAAGTAAAGTCAGATTACATAGTTGAGCAGAAATCTAGAGAAACACAACTGTAAGTTTATTCAAACAAAAAGTCAACTTACATATCCCACTATAATCCATTACATAAAACAGTTGCATAGTAAAAGTGGTTTTGTTCTTTGAGGTCTCCACTATATCAGAGGATACGGTAGTTTTTCCTAGCTTAGAATTAACAATGATATTTTATAAGGATAACAAACATCTTGTACATTGACAATGGAGTAATAACATACATCATGAAATTTCAGCCATGATCAAGGAAGTTCCACTGAAAAATGAGATTACCATGAAAGGGGGCAATTATTAATATAAAATAAGACAAATGAATATTTCAGACTCGGAACAAACATGTTTAATTTTAAACTGAGTACTTATTTGCAGAACAAAACATACCCTTCATGATGACAGCATTCAGCCAATCCAGAATCAAAAGTTCGGCTGAGCAAGTTATAAGAGTTCTATTATTGAAAAAGAAAAGCTGTGAATTAGCATTAATCCAAATAAAATTCAAAAAGCAAAAGAGTGGAATATGCAAGCAGATGATAGAAAGGCAGAGAAGAAAGTGCTGAATAGGACAAAGATCATAAGCATCAATAAAGTTCAGAGTATTAAATCCAAAACCTGTATAGATATTATCTTTGGGTAGTGAGAAGCCCTTTCAGCAATCTGAAGAAACTTCATAACACCATAAGGTGTTTCATTACTGAGTCCAATGTACCTTATCTACACAAAAAGGTCCCAAGTTATTAGCTGTATTCTTCGTAAGAGATTGACTTTCAAAATTTGCCACTCACCTTGCCAGCATTAACCACTCTACCAAGAGCATCAAGCTGTTCCTCAATGCAAACTGAGGAAAACTGTCGGGTTGGATCATACTCAGTTTCTCCAAACATCGGAACATACCTGAAGAAGCAACTATTGATGTTTTAAGGAAACAAAAGAAAGAAAACATAATACAGCTAAAACAAACAAAATATAAATGAATAAAGCAGCAGAGCCACAAAAATATCCATGCAGATACAGACAAACATGCACGCATTGATAATGATGAAAAACAGCATGATTCACATACAAACCGATCGGGCCAATGAATTTGATAGAGATCAATGTAGTCCATCTGTAGTCGCATCAAACTGCATCAATCATAATAATCAAATCAATAGACAAATTATGAAATTAATCAAATAATCAAAATTCAGTAATCAAACTTTTTCACAATATGTTTGTAGTAGGATATTCTAATCAATCAAAAACTATTATAACAATATTGATTACATTTATTGTTTTCAACAAAAGCCAGACAGATAACTATCAGCAATTGTTCACAAATCTTTGACAGCAATCCAATTTCGAATTAATAGTAAGGGGCTCAGAGTGCACCAGCCTTCTACAATAGTTACGTACAAATGCATATACCAACCTACTATCAATAGCCTCGGTAATATTTCGGGCATCCAAACATTCTGGTCCACCTCGTATCCAAGACATTTGTCCAGAAGGTCCTGCAACCTGGATCAAACTATTTCTCGCCATCAGATCAGAATGAGAAGACTTTTCACATGTATTTTATGTGACAATGGGCTATTACAAAAGATGAGAACAATTAGTTAATAGAAAATTTCATTAGCATGGAAAGCAGCAAGACGATGAATTCTGCTGACTTGTTAAATTATGGTTTAGCCAAAAGTTTCAAGTTTCACCGTTATACAGAAGGGAAAAGCAAATCAGATTCCATTTATGAATTCTATTAGTAGATGAACAATATAAGATCATATAAG
>JANIJH010000003.1:5383073-5397015 GCA_024520975.1 Erythroxylum areolatum
ATGATACACTCATTTATCCAATCAAACTCAATAAAACGGACTAAGCACACACAAAACCCATGAAACCCAGTATACACGATTAACAAAAATCACAACTTTGCACATCAAACAACCGATTGGCTTCTGCAAACTTAACAAGCAAGATCCATGAATAGTTCTTAGCAATTAACTACCGATTCTAAAGCTTGAGAAACAGCTCACATTTCAACCCATTTGATGATGATTCAAGAAAACGAGAAAAAGAAGACTTGTAGCCTCTAGTGATGAACTGAGAAGCGCTCGTATGTTATAGCCGAGGATGTACTTCGACTTGGGTTTTGTACTACGAAGATGAACAAGATTTTGCTAGGTAATTGAGTATGCTCTCGAACCTTACTGTACGAAACACCTCAGAAGAGAGAACGAGAAGACGCTCTCTCATCTTTAAGAATGATATATAGCAGTCGTAAGCAAAACACAGAAACTATTTAATCTAACGGTCTGTATTCTTTTGTTTTCCATATGATAAGTTCTTGTCCGTCGATTTGCTTTTTTCTACACAAACAAAGCTGTTGTCTTTTCTGGTCAAACTTTTATATAATTTTAATAAATTCTTAATACAATTCTTAAATTTAACCAACATTCATGAAGTAATTTTTATTAACAATAAGAATTATTTATATCATGTCAAAGAGTTAAATATTAAATTTCTTCCTAACAAATAATAATGTTATAAATTAATTTATAAATATCAAAGACATTTAAATTTTTATAAAAACGTTAAGTTTGAATTTACATATTTTGTAATTAAAATATATTTTTGTTTGAATTTACCAAATATGTTCCGTTTGGTAACTTAAATTATAATTTTTAAATTTTATTTTTCTGATGGCCACTTCTACAAATAAAGAAATAAACTGATATTCATTTCACATTCATATTTCTTTTATTCTCTAATTGCCCAGATCAGCTCCATCGACTGATTCCACATTGTAAAATAACTGATACTTGAGCATTCAGTTACATAAAAGAAAAAAAGAAACAAAACTGTGAATGTCTGTTATAAAGGATCATAATCTATGATCATCATCCAATTCCGGTTTTAACTATTGGAGATGAAATCTACCATTACTACCTTGGAGTTGCTTTTCAATCTCAGCAAGCAAAGACTCCAAACAAGCTTGATCCTTCAACTTTTCCATGGTTGCCTCAACATCTGCTTTGCTCTTTCTGGCATCCTCTATGGAGGGTTGAAGCTTCTTTAACTCCTTACAGCACTTGTTCATCACTTCTTTTTGTACTTTGGCAGCATCATAACAGCTCTTCATTTCCTGCACAAGTCCAACTCCTACAGCTTGGCTTTGCTGCATTTTGGCCTGGACATCGCTTAGTTGGTTCCTAAGGGCTGGTTGTTTACCTTCCAATTCAGTTTCCTTTTTGTCCAGGAACTTTTTCTCAGCATCTAGTTCCCAAAAATGGCAGCGGTACTGTTGGCAATCATAACTAGCTCGCTCTTTTTCAGCATTCAATTTGGAAGCTCTATCCAGGGTGTTTTCAGCTTTCTCAAACCGTTCCTGCATACGCTTAAACTTGTCTGCAATTAGCTCAATAGCAACCTTTATCTCATTTGAAATGCCTTCCTCAGGTCCAAGATCAGACAGATAAGGTAAGGAACCTTTAAGAGTTTTAAGACATTCAAAATCCTGTAAAACAAAGGAACCACGAGAGAAGCAATCAGAAATGGTCTTCAAAGCTGTACTGATTCTTTTCAAGCTGGATTGAGAGGGAACAGAATCTTTTGTAAGTGTCCGGTGGTCAACATCGTGATTGACGTCAGAAAATGAGGAAGAAGTAAAAGCAGTCTGGTTATAGCAAGAAAGCATTTTCTTCATGTTGATTAGCAGCTGTAGTAAAAGGAGGAGGTTAGTATTGTATGTGTCTGAGATGAAACAATTGAGCTACGAAGAAGGGTTTACATGTGTGGAAGACGCTGCATCTGCGACAGACACAGAAGGCACTAGAGAAGTCCTGCAGCTTGCAGCTTTTTTAACATTACAGGAGCTGGGATTTCGAACATAACTCCCATTTGTACAACCAGATTTATGATGATGTGAAGCATCCTGCATAGTGCATACCACAAGACTGAAACTCTAATTTCCCCAATACTAGCGATCTATGGAACACCATGATAGAAGAAATAGTCCGAAGACCTACCTCCTCTGTGACTTGTCCTCTTTGTAACTCAGGTTGAAGTATCTTTTTGGAAGGCAATTTTCCATGTACCAAATTTTCAAGAGGTTCCTTAGATTGACAACCAACTTCTGGTCTAAGTTTGAGCGGAAGTTTACCGACTTTAACAAATAAAAGAAAATCACCAAACACAAGAAAATCACCAAACACAACCATTAAGCACTCTGACAGAATGAAATCAAAATCCAAGGTTTCCCATAAAAAACTAATATTTATGTTATTAAGAAGTCATGGCAGAAGAAGTGGATGTTCCCTTGGTTAGCATTCATTAAGTTGGTCATATAGTCTTTTCGGTTCAACCAAATGATGGTGTGGTTTCTAGAAAGGTTTTCGTCAAAACATCTATGGATAACTCACAAATGGGAAGATGGATAAATGTACAGTGCCCTTGATTACATATATGCAATCAAGGACTTCAATTCAGTGCTCCACAACTTACTTTACTAGGGTCCAGAGAAGTCTGTAAGCATTTCACCAAAAGATTAAATAGCTTTCATACCTTTCACCTCAGCTATTTGTTTCTTTTTGGAGAGACCACCACTCATAGGCATTGACGAAGTACAATGAGTTGTTGTAGGCCGCAAGATGGCATCTGAAAAGGGGGAAAAAAAAAGAGTAATTACGAATAGAGAGAGTTGGGAGGTAAAGCCAGGAAAAAACCAAAAAGATTATCCGAGCACTTAAACAAAGGAAGATTTAATTTGAGCAACTGAGGGCTAATAAGAATCTTTTGGTCCACATATGGTCCAACTTCATACATTTGTTGGATTTGCCTTCTGTTTATCCAATAGCCAATCAGGGTATAAAGTCTAAACACGTATTTACTCTAAGATACCCATTGTTTTAACAATGATGTAGGACAAAAAATGTGAACCACAAAAGTTTGCAAGTAATCTGTCTTTTCTATATACTTCTCTTCAATTCCAATTATGTAAAGATTCAGTTTTCACAACAATACTTTTGGATTTACTTCTATGAACAAATGTAGAGAAATCCCACGTTAGAAATCCCACGTTAGAAATGGCTTATTAGCATTCCAACGGTTGATATCAAACACCGAAAACAAAAATCAAAAGCATATTCTAAATATTAAGCCACCATTCTGTATTCTAAGGTTCCATAGCCTCCTAAGCTCTTCCTATTCTAGTCCCCTCCAGCACAGCTAGATTTATTTTGAGTTGTAAGGCTTTTTGTAGCTTCCTTTCTATTTTTCCTACAAACTTGTTTTGACTTCCACCTTTACTGGTTCTCAACACTGTTCTTTTTCAACTTCCAAAGAAAACATAAATTAAAGATCATAATGGTGAACAAACTTCATAAGCTAACTATTACCATTCAACCCTTGGGCGTCAAGGCGACATACACATTTCATCATACTGCTAACATCTTTGGTTATATCTTGAACAATTCCTGATTCATCCCTGTCAAAGTGATAAAGAAAGAATGATAATATTTGTTGCCAAGTGAAAGAGAGAGGAACAAAATACATATGGTGCAAACGTGCATTGATATTTTTCTACTGTTTTATGACTACTTACCCTTTTATATTAAGGACTAGTTCAAAAGAACTTAGTCGCATAACACTTGTAGAATATGGAAATCAAAAATTACCTGTCAATATTCACTTTATATGCAGCTTTTGCCGGATTTTCTCCAAAACTATTCCTCCAAATCTTCACCATCTGCTCAGGGAACTTGCTTCCAAGTTCAATGAAAATATTTTTAAAGCTCCTAGTTTGATGTCTAACATCTTCTGACTTTATGTGATAGAAAACTGGTATGATTTCTTTCTTCTCGCCATATTTCAGTATCATCTCAAGTTCATCAAAACAATGTTTTGAACTAGGATATTCCTTTGAAATGATAATGATCACAATGTTGGATTTTCTGATAGTATCCTCTTGTGCCAATTCAGTTAGAGTTCCAGCGGGAAATGCCTTATCATTCGTGATTGTAATCCCTTCTTTACGCAACCAAGCACACAAATGGCTACCAAATCCACAACGGATGTTGTCACTACAGCTAATGTAGACACTACCACCATGATGAGAACACAACGCCATTGCTTTAAAACAATATTAATGATACAACAACTATACTGATCAAACCAATATCTGGCACAAAATTTATAAGGATTTGAAAACACATGAAATTACTACATGACGGATCAACATATCTCTTGGTTGGCTAAGAATGTGGTAGTTAAAGCAAAGGAACAGACATAAATATTCATTGACTGGGGCAGCAAACTATGGCATCTTTGCTCTTTGACAGAGTCTTCTATAGTAAATAGTGTTCAGTGGTAAACCATATATCCATTCCGTGAAGTCAGCTTAAAGCTACAACAATTCAAAAAGACAAGTTAAATGAATGAGGTAGATAAATAATGGAAGCTTTCAAAATATATATAAGCAAGTGAAATATCCATAACAAACAAATAATGCAGATAAATTGCTAAGAAAATTGAAAAGGTCATGCAATATGAATAATCATCTATTATCTTAAAAAAAAATCGCCACACAAACAACCAATTAGCAAATAAATAAAGAAAGAACAAACATATAAATAAGTGAAGAAATTTGAGATATCATTATCCATCACATGGAATTAGTTGAATCAAGACTATTTACAACTCCTCAATACATGACTATTGCAATCAACAAGATATCAAATGAAATTGAGCCTACTACATGGGGGAATGGGATGGTGACAATACGAGGTAAGCTTGCTGGATGTTAAATGAATACGAAAACAAAAGTAATACATCCAAATATTTGATGATCAACACAGTGAGAAGGGCAACTCTCTGATGAAACTAAATGTCATACAGCTAATAACAAGGTTAATAACACTACTAACATTGAGAGCAAAGAGAAGCCAAAGAAAAAAAAAAGGAAACAAATCATTATAAACTACTTTCCACAATCCTATATAACCAGCTAGCAATGTACGGGAGGTTTGGAAGTACAACTAACAGGTACTCAAGAATTCTTTATAGTCATAGAAAGCGTATGAAAAAGTCTATCAATTTATCTATTCCTTAATGGTGTTGCGGTAAAGCTAAACCAAGTACGCTATATCCTGTGATCCCTTCCGGACAAGATATATCTTCTTCAATTATATCCATTGAAAAGACTTACGCCTTGTTTGGAATGTGATGCTTGAGATTGAATTCAATTAATCCGTTTGAAACTGCAAAATTAGCATGAAGAATTCAAACTCCACTTCCTTAGGGGTTGAATTCACGTTTGAAAGCACGTGAATTCAACCCAAGCACTGGCGCCGTCTCTGCTACACTAGGAATAAAAGCAAGCCCACCAGCTAAAATTATGTTAACTTGGTTTTCAATTCGTATACAAATGGTGATCTTTTTACTTTTTTTTTTTATTTTGATAAAGGTGATTTTATTTTCCTCTAATATAATTTCTGTTATTATATTATTAAAATGTTTTGGTTTTGTTAATATTTTAATATATATTTGAATTAATTAAATTTATATTAATCTCTTATATAATATTTATTAATAAATTCTTAATTAAATTAAATGAAACGTTTTAAAAATTATTTTTTATTTAAAACGGAATATTTATTTAAATTATTTTTAATTATTAAATCAAATATAAATTGAAGTTTATATATTTTGAAGATAATTTAATAATATATTAACAGAAATTATATTAGAAAAAATAAAGATCACTAATTTTATAATGAATTTTATTTTCAATAATATTATTTTTTAGTCAGGATTAATGTGTCATATGAAATAATTGAATTCAATTTTAATTTTAATGGATTTGTTCCAAACAATGTAATTGAATTCAAGTAATTGAATTCAGTGTAATTGAATTCAATTCTAATATTACTGGATTTGTTCCAAACAGTGTAA
The DNA here is from genome assembly GCA_024520975.1 of Erythroxylum areolatum. Taxonomy (NCBI): domain Eukaryota; kingdom Viridiplantae; phylum Streptophyta; class Magnoliopsida; order Malpighiales; family Erythroxylaceae; genus Erythroxylum; species Erythroxylum areolatum. Next base: position 5,389,189 of record JANIJH010000003.1, read on the forward strand.
TTGAATTCAATTCTAATATTTCTAGATTTATTCCAAACAGTGTAAATTGAATTCAATTTCAACTTCATTAATACGATTGAATTTAATTCGATAATGAATTCAATTCGAAAGTTTCCAAATAGTCCGTTAAAACTTTCAACAAATCCATTTAGATCTATTAAGAATAAAATGGAAGGAAGAAAAGTCAAGCAGATTAGGAAGTACCCTTTTTCCCTACAAAGAGTGACAAAATTCTTACGAACACAGTACGAGGGTAATCTCAACCAACATCATTTGACCCTCATCACCACACAGATTATCAAATATGGCAAAGAAATAAATGAATTAAAAAAAGAGACTTTATGCTAAAATTAAAACAAAAAAGAAAAAGAAATCCTAAAATATCAACACCCACCAATGCATGACATAAACAAATTTGTTTAAAAAGCAAATTACATGATGCACTCATTTATCCAATCAAACTCAATAAACGGACTAAGCACACACAAAACCCATGAAACCCAGTATATTCACGATTAACAAAAATCACAATTTTAACAAAAATCACAATTTTGCACGTCAAACAACCGATTGGCTTCTGCAAACATAACAAGCTAGATCCATGAATAGTTCTTAGCAATTAACTACCGATTCTAAACCTTGAGAAACAGCTCACACTTCAACCCATTTGATGATGATTCAGGAAAACGAGAACAAGAAGACATGCAGCCTCTAGTGATGAACTGAGAAGCGCTTGTACGTTATAGCCGAGGATGTACCTCGACTTGGGTTTTGTACTATGAAGATGAACAAGAGTTTTCTAGGTAATTGAGTATGCTCTCGACCCTTAATGTTTGAAACACCTCAGAAGAAAGAACGAATAGATATCAAAGATGCTCTCTCATTTTTATCGGTGATACAAATGAGTCATATATAGTAGTCGTAAGCAAAAGAAAAAAAAAATCTAACGGTCTATATTCTTTGTTCTCCAAATGATAAGTTCTTCTCCGTCGATTTGCTTTTTTCTACACAAACAAAAGCTGTTGTCTTTTCTTATCAAAAATGAACTAGGATCATGGTTTTAAAATCCGGACCGGACTGGTCGGTCCGACCGGTTCGACCGGTGACTGATCGGTAGTCCGGTCCGATTGATACTTTAAAATCAGTTGCAAATCGAATCAGTCTAAACCGGTCAATTTGACCGGTTTTGACCGGTCGGACCGGTTCAATAATTATTTTTTTTATTTTTTATTTTTTGAATTTTTTGAATTTTTTTTAAATATTTTTAATATTATATATAATTAAATATAATTATTGCATAATTATTACGTCACACCGGTTCGACCGGTGGTTGAATCGGTCGAACCGATCAAACTAGTAATCAGTAAGGCCACCGGTTCGATGACTGGTCCAAGTTTTAAAACATTGACACGGATGATGCCTAAAAGAGTGATTTCTACGGACCGGCTTTTGCCGCTGAATGGTCCACCTGGGCTTAATGAAAAGGAAAGATAGTTTAAAATAAAGAAGAATGAAACCTCAATTTAGTCCTTCAACTTTTAACAAAAGTTCAATTTAGTACCTCAACTTCAGAATCAACTAATTAAACCTCAAACTTTCTATATTGGAACAAAATAGTCTTCATGAAAACTTTCTAATTTATTTATTGCAACCCTGGAAATGATACTCTGCCGGAAGTTAATTGGTAAGAAATTTATAAGTGCCTCAATTTCAGAACCTTCATAATTAAAGTAAGGCTCGTATTACAATCGACTCCAATGTTGATTAATCAGTTAAACCGCAAAGTGTTGTCATCTTCACGTCCAGATGTAAAGAGTTTATCAATTCAGTAAGGTAATTCACCACAAGACTTAAATAATGCTCAATGATCGTGTGGTTTCAATAGAAAAGATAAAAGCTCTATTTGATTCTTCAGCCTTTCCATGGTCAGTTCAACATCAGCCTCGCTATTTTCAACCTCCTCCAAAGCAGGCTGAAGTTCCTTGAGTTGATAAATGCACCGCTTCATCTTATCTTTTTGCAGTGCAGCAGCAGCATGGCACAAGTTCATTGCGTGCTCAAGTCGAACCTTTGAGGTTCTGGCAGCTTGCAACTCAGCCTCAATATCACTTACTTGATTCTCAAGGGCTTGTTGTTGCTCCTTTAAATGAGTTTCTGCCTCCTCCTGGGCCATTTTCTCAGAGCAAAGCTCCTGAAGATGGCAATACTGTTCTTTTAGACACTCGCCAGCTTTTTCTTTAAAATCATGATATGAAAAAGCTTCATCCAGAATGTTATCAGCTGCCATCAATTCTGCCGCTTGCTGTTCTAACATTTCTTTAAGACCATCAAAAATCACCTTTTCCCTAAAATGAAATCCGTAACAAGGTCCAAGTTGAGATAGATAAGATAGGGAATCTTTAAGCTGTGCAAGCATGCCAGCATCTTGCAGAACCGAGGCCCCAAGAGAGAACCCATGGATAACAGTCTTCAAAGAAGTCCTGATCTCTACCAGCATAGATAGAGAGGGAACTGGAACTTTGGGTAGAGGGTGTCCATCAACATCTTGCTCATCATCCTCAGATGAAGAAGAATACTTCATCTCGTTAAAAAGGGAAAGCAGTTCCTGCATGTTGATCATTGCAGGGAAGAAAGATGTCAACAACTGTATGATGTCATAGATTACGAGTAGTTATGTCTTTTCAGCTTACTAGAACTACAGTATTAATAAACTAAGATGCTACCATATCGATACACTTCAATTCTCCTGTACACTCTCAAACTAAATAATTTGTATGAATGTTAGTTACAGAGGTAGGGATTGAGAGCAATTTTTCCCGACGATGGTTCTGCAATATACACAGAAGGCATTAAGTTCTAGGGCTGGATTTGTTTGGAGATCAGTGGGGTAGACATTTGAAACATTATCTCTCTCATGGTAGATGTTCCATGGTACAGGTAATTCTACATGATGAATTGGGAAAGTCTACACAAGGAGATTAGAGGAAGAGATTAAATCTAGAGACTAACCTCCTCTTCATCTGCCACATGGCTCTCAAGGAAATTCCTTTTGGCATGAGCCATTCTGGATACTTCCTCCTTGATGAAAAGCCCCACCTTAGAATTCATTTCAGCAGGTGTCATCATTCTGGCTGGAATTTTCTCTATAAAAAGGTGAAAAAGGAACATTATATCAGTTCTAAGAAGAGAAAAATTGTTACCAAGGATGATACTTTGGGAAAGCATGTGTTCCATCTACAATCCAAGGTTTTTCAAATGCATTCCAGTAAAAAATACGTACCCCAGCTATCCTTAATTATTAGGCTACACAATGCAGCAGGTAACAGGTGGAGTTCGTTAATATGGAAAGGCCTTAGATCTACTCATTGATGATCTAGCTCAACTAGCATAAAAATCTCTAGCTTCCCTCAGTGGCTTGCGTTCACAGCCTTCCAATTTAAAATGTATTTGCCAGCATGCATGTTTGAGTTAATGGAAAACTGTAACTCGTCATCCATCTGATTGCAGCATTGGCTGCATTACCTTCTCAACTAATATCATGAACTTGTCAATATCTTTAACAGCATATATGCGTACCTTTTGGATACTCATTGCCGAAAGGAATACCACTTCCATTCTGAGGAGAAATCTGATCAGGTGCTGCACGGATATTCATGGTACCATCTACAAGATGAAAGAAAAAATGGAGCAACTTAAAGAAATGAAGAAACAACTGCAATTCTTGAGGAAGAAAAGAAAAAAAAAAAGCATTAATGTGAGTGGCACAATGCTTTAAGAATCTTTTAGGTCCATGAAATATTCCAGGTTTCCAAATGGGCCATTCAGTATTCATAGCATTGTTAACATAAACGGCCTGGGAACCAAAACTTAAGTTACCGTTTTCTCTTAGATTTCTTTGTGCAATAAGGTTTAAATGTTGATATTCCTAATTGGTTTCAGTTTCGTAATGAGGAAGGAAATAAGATAAATCTCTAGGACTATAAGATCTAGGAAATTGGTAGCTTCTACCTCTTACTTCGATCCAAGACAGTCGAAAAACATCTAATCACATCATTGTAGCAAATTGTGGATTATCGCTAAACTGTATATGAAACCCCTCAAGGAAGGTGAAGAAAAAATCTTCTTGGAAATATATTGCAATCAAGTTGCCTTTAATTTAGCTAAATCTATTATCGAAGCCTGCAACTAAAATTAAAATGAGCAACTAAGTTAATCAAATATGCTCCTCAGGACATGAAGACTCCTATATGCCACGAAATGAACTAGCTCAATACAATTTTATGGCTGAAAGAATTGGAAATTTATCTCTCTCTCTCTCTCTCCCGCTCGGGCACACACACACACATAAATAGGAAGCTAAATACCACATCATCAAGGTAAGGAAGTTTCAAAAAAAGATTCTTTGGCCATTATGAGCCTAATGAAAAAAAAAATCGTACAGCTGATCACAAGAATTAGGAATTCCTGAATTCAAACAATTCAAAGTTTTATAAATCAACCAAAATTAAACCTCTCATTACCTCGATGTTTCACAATATAATAAACAAGAGTTTTCACAAATTTTTTATTTAGTTGATCTGTAGCAAATTCCTTGTTAAGATGATGCAGAGTTTATCTTTTTGTGCAGTATATCCTTATCCCAAATACGGGTACAATTTCAAGGGCACAAACCTTCTGCACACAAGGTAAGACAACATGAATTGTTTATCGTGTCCCAGTTATTTAGGGAAGACAATACAATACCTCTTGGTTTTGAGGTTTGACAAAATGAAGAGATAGATGAAAGAAAATAGGAAAAAGCAATGGCACTTCTAGTATAGGCAAAAAAGGATATCCAATACCGAGGGGAGAGGGAAAGAGAGGAAGATGAGGTAAGAAAGGAGAAAAAAGAGAGAAAAGAAAGTAGATTATAAAAGAAATTAAGTGAACTGATGTAGTCATCTGATTCTCATTCAAGAAAAAGGCTTTTAGTCATCATACCTGGCTTCAATTCATAGGCAGTCAAGAACAGATAATCAGGCTAAAATCTCCAAAATATAACATGAAATGCCAGATAAAAGTTTGCAAACAATATCCCAATTAAAATTCTATGGAAAAGGGAGCTCATAAAGTATAAACAACGTATACATTCTGCATCAGAAAATATTGCTCAAATCTCAAAATTTCTCCAATGATATCCTTCTTATAAATGTTATCACTCATCACTCAATCTATCATCCTTGCCAAACACAATCAACCAAGTCTATCCTTGATCCTTTCCCCCTTTTCTCCTCCGTCATCTTTCATGTCAGTGTCAGGTTTCTCTCCAAGCAAATCAAATCAATTGAAAGGAAAAAGCAGTTAAACAAGTTGTTCTATTAATTGTTTAATGTTAGTCAAGTAAGAGCTTAGAAGTCAAATTCAACTGGAGAATAATTCTCCTTCAAGACATACACTAAAATATCCATCCTGCAGTAGAAACCAAAGGCAAAGTGAAACTCCTAATCCAAAGATTTTGGGTTACAAGCACGGGAAATTTAATGCCTATCAGATGGTTAATGAATTTCATTTGTGATATCTTACCATGAGGTCCCTTCGTATCAAGGGAGCAGACACATTTCAGCATCTTGCACACATCTCTAGTAATATTTTGAACAACTTCAGATTCAGGCCTGCCCATATCAAGAGACATGCAATAATAGATATTTATCAAAAGGGAACAAATCTAAATAAATTATCTTAATCTCATACCTCCATATTACATCTCATGTTCTAAACGTGTTAGCTGAAAATCAGTTCATTTTACTGCTCACAATTCAGAGAGCTTGCTAACAAAAGGGATCATGCTACCGAAATAGGAAATCAAGATGTTACCTATCAATTCGCACCAGAAGTGGAGTGAATTGTGCTATTTTTGTGAAAGCAATCCTCCATATGTTTACTTCCTTCTCAGTGTGGGTTTTCCCGAGGTCATCAAATGCCTTTTCAAAGCATCCTTTTTGTGAAATAACATCCTCCAGATTCACATGGTAGAGAACTGGGAGAATGCATTTTGTTTCATGGTATTTGACTATCATTACAAGTTCATCCAAACACCATATTGAAGTTGCGTAGTTCCTTGAGATTATAGGAATCAAAACCTCTGCTTTTTCAATTTCTTTCTCAATCTCTTTCTTAATATATCTGCCCCTCCGGAATTCCTCGTCAATGATAAAAGGAATTTTTTCCTTACGGAATGCATCACAAACATGGCTGACAAAACCATATCGGATTTCACCCCTAAAACTGATGAAGATCATCTAATTTGGGAGGATAAAAGGTACCTGGAAATGATCGAGAGGCAGAATAAAAGCTTTAAATACGATAATGGACAGATTCACAAGTTCGAAAATATAGCTCATGGTGGTTCGGGAAACATGTAACAAACAGAAGATGTCAGAAAATAATGAAACAGCATATGATGACCTCAAAGATTGTAGTGCCAAGATTAATAAATTAGAAGTTGGCCGTCACTGTTGTCAGACTGTCCTTATAAACTCAAGTGTTTCTCTGTGGATCAATTTATCCCATGAAATTTCATCTTCCGATGAATTCACCGAAGTTCTGTAAAATGCATCCCAATATAACACCCACACTGTTAATTTATAAAGTGCGACTTAATTTAACATGCACGTTGTTAATTTATAAAAAGCACCAGGATAATGTATCATTTTGAAGTGAAACACCACATCATTACAGATCAACTATACAACATGCAGTCTTTTATTAAAATTGTCAAAAGTTACAAGCTGGAATCAGTTACCATTGGCATTTGGAAGTTTAGTTCTTAAAATAAACCGAAATTGATGACTTGATCCATCCATTAGAAATAAAATGCTCATTTGACAAATTTTTTTACAATTTCAGGCAATAATTTCTGTTTATTCTATACTGGATCTTTATGGATTGCCACTATTCCCTTCCCACATCCCCCAAACAGCATATGATAGAAAGCTAGCTGAAGCCAACTACAAACCAGATAACAATGGAAAATAGGTATATGTAGTATCATGATATACCATTATCAGAGATCATGTGATGAAACACAAACTGAAGACTAACCACCGTTATACAGAGTTTAAGCATATTAATATCAGCACATGCAATCTATGTAACCATTTAGCAGAACATGCATCACAGCAAAGTGACTGTAGATGTAAAAAATTGAAAAGAAGAAAAAGAAGCACACAAGAAAGTAGAAAAGGAAGGTCAATTAGATAAGATAGCTTAGTTACCAGCTCCTAATGGGATATTTTCCATCAAAACCATATGGACGCACTTAGAATCAGAAATTGAAAAGTGGATAGGTGGAAGATTCTGTGGGACATGGGTTCACTCTAAACCGTAGTTTTATTGATTGATTTGCCATTCTTGAACAGTTATTAACAAGGCATTGACTTGCAAAGCATGGAATGGTTGTAGAACCGTTGTGCTTCTGCTGGTGGTATGGAATCACAAGACCATATATCTTTCGATTGTTCATAATCAATCACGGTGTGCAGCAAGCTACCAAGCATGCTTGGAATTTCCATGCAGATCAAATGAGCTCTTGTGCGCAAAGCAACACCTGCATAAACGAACGCCAACTTCGGAAGTTGTGAGACTAGTTTCGTGTTCAACCATTTATGGGGAGAAAGGAATGATAAAGATCGTGCCAGAGCCATTTTTACTTCTAATAAGCCGCCTTCGAGACATTCAATTTAATGTGAAACATAGGGAAGCTTACATTCAAAAGTTGAGTGTATCTCGGACTCTTTTTGGAGATTAGTTGATAGTGCTAGTTGTTGACTGTAAACACATTATGCTTCG
>JANIJH010000003.1:5397025-5409779 GCA_024520975.1 Erythroxylum areolatum
AGAAATGAAATCACTCATTCATCTAAAAACCAGAAAGCAAACTCTTCTAAATCATAGTAATCAATTAGGAACATATAGTTCAAAATCTATGGAGTGTATAAGGCAAAGAGAATGGTATAACTGTCACAAACAACAAAAGCTAGCTACTTATCAAATTTTGATTTGACAATAAAAGAATCAATGAGCTAGAGCCAACAAGGCAGCGAATTTTGAGGTAAAACGGACAAAACCGTCAAGCAACAATTGACAAAACAACTGAAGACAAAACCGAAAAACAATCACCATTAATCCTACTCATTCAGATGCTCTCAAAGTAAATCAAAGAATATTTCTTAATCTTCCTAGACTAAAGAACGTACTGACCAGATCAGTCCCGAGGAAATCACGGACAACAGAAAAGGTTCGATCTTTGAGGTCAAATCCCCAAATTTCTCAGATTCTCTGATCAGATCGCTCTCATTAGTCTGAGTCTAACAAGAAGAAGCACGATCAGTATTGGTCCGCAGGTAGTACTTACCTCATTTTTTCCGAAACATAAAGAAGTTGACCTGGAGCTGAGGAATGAGACCTCACTGGAACGAGCTCTGTCGACTTAAAAACCCGAAACCGGCGTCGACGATGCTCGTCAGGATTTTTGTGATCGAAGCCGTCTACGTCCTATAATAACGCCACGTGTTTAGTTGTATAGAAGAAAGAAAGAAAGAAAGAAAGAAACCAGCCGACCAGGTTTGGCTCCATCTGCCTTGTGCTTTAAAACTTTTCTAAGCTTCGTTTTCGTGTTTAAATATTATAAACATATTTTATACTATTAAAAGTCAATTAAATGTTAAAAATTTTAAACTATATAACTAATTTTGAAAGATTGTATTTATTAATATATTTAATAGAATATATAAAAATTGATATTTAATATTTTACAAGAAATTTTGAACTTCATTTTTAAATATTAAATAATTATCCTTATTTTAAATACATAATTATTGATACATTTGTTCCAAAATTGTATTAATAAGCAAAAAAACTCATTTAATTATTTTAAATATTAGTCTTTACGTATTTTATTAATCACATCATTAAAATAGCAATAAAAATAAAAGACTATTATCGAATAAAAATGAATACTTCTTCTTTTATTTTTTGTTTTTAAAATATTTAAAGCAAATTAATTCAAACCTAAGTTTTCGTGCTTAAAAATATAAGATAATGAGGTAGATCACCAACTAAGCGGTCAAAAGATCTCATCTTTGCCCTGCGCAACTACATCAAATCATCTTTTCTCAATCATTAAATCTCATACATACTTTTATACAGAGTCTACGTAAGTATATCAATAAAATTTAATGAAAGATGATAGAAACATAGTAATTGAAACAAGAGATTTAATTTCATGTTGAAGTTGTCAGGTAAATTATATATATTTATAATACTAATTAAAATTTTTAAAATATAATAAAATTTTTAAAATATTAATTACTATAATATTAACTTATAATAGTATTAAAGTGACTTGCTAGTAAATGTGATTTTTTGATAGTCAATATTTATGTAGCAGAAATAAAGGCAAAAGATACAGGTCTCGAATAATCTTTCTAAACTATAGTTTTTAATTTTAAAAAATCTCCTCTTAAATTTTCATTAAAAATAATGATAAAAATATATCAGATAATCACTCTATGTGGGTTAATTAGATGTCACTCATGGTAATTTAATATAACTCTTAAAATTAATATAAATCAATTAAATTTTACTTAAATTAATAATTTAAAATAATTATAAAAAATTATTAAGTTGAGTCAAATTTGATTCAAGTCTAAAAGTTGAGTTAAAATATTAGATAGTAATATTTAATCGATTTAAATGTGATTTTTATGTTGTATGTGTTTTGTCAATATTTTTATCCTACATATATGAGAGTGTGTTTTTGTAAAAAAGTAAAATAATAAATATTTTTAACATTTTTAAAGATTTAAATTTTTAAAAAATACTTCTTAAGTATTTTCTCCTATAATTAAAACTTAAGAAAAAGAGAAGAAAAAAATGAAGGCACCCTAAATTTTAACCGTTGTATTGTTGTTGTCTTATGGCTGATAATGAAAAATCTGGAATCTCCAATACCAATAGTAGGAAGGTTACCACTGGCAACGAGATGTAGATGTTAATTTAAAATGTAATATTAGGAAAAATTATTTAGGAGGGATAGAATGGTTCATAATGTAACATATGAAATATTATTTAGAAGATAGATAGGATGGAATGTAATGTATAATAAGTGATTATTTATTTTAGTAAATTATAATAAATGATTATTATACTCTTTATATTAAAATGATTCGATTAAGAAGTTTATTATTTTATTATCAATTATATACAAATTATTATTAATTATATAAAATATTATTTTTAATTATTTAATAAATGTTATTTTATGTTATGTGATTTATATTTAAAAATAATTTATTTATATTTTTATTTATATAAAATATATACAAACAATTAAAGAATAACTTTTTAAATATTCTATATTTTCATTAATAAAATTTTTATTAAATTTTTTATTATTAATTATATACAATTTATTATTAATTATATAAAATATTATTTATAATTATTTAATATAATTTATTTTATTTTATGTGATATATATATATATAAACAATTTATTTATATTTTTATTTATATAGAGATATATACAAACAAATACAATCTATTATTAATTATATAAAAATATTATTAATTATTTAATATATTTTATTATATTATATTTTATTTATATTTAAAAATAATTATTTATATTTTTATTTATATAGAAATATATAAAAATTAATCCCAAAAAGTAGAAAAAGTAGAAAAATATTCTTTAATTGTTTGTATATATTTCTATATAATTAATTAATAAATAAATTATTGCTAAATATAAATTTTATTTTATTATTAAATATATATAATATATTATTAATAATATAAAATTATTATTATTATTAATTATTTAATAAATTTTATTATATTAAATATTGTTATGTTATATTCAATATATTAATATTATGAATTGGTTATAGTTGATATTAAGAATAATTATTGAAGATATATTAGATATAATGTATTTATTAGTTTATGTTATATCCTAAACTATCTAAATTAGAAGTTTCTTAATTTTATTGTTTATGATAGAACAAAATTTAACATAAAACTCTCCGCTTTTATTTTATTTTATTATATTTTATTATAAAATCTTTAAATAAATAATAGAAGTGTATTATATTCTATCACGTCAATCTCTAATCTCTTAACTAAGCACACTCTGAAATGTAATGGTTTTAGTGGTAGCTGGGCGTGAATTAAGCTTTTGCTCATATAAGGCCCAAGAAGCCCAAGTTTTGGTCTTGAATTGGAATGTGATGATTCCGAGAATGAATGCGACGAGACCACGGATAGAAAAAGTGGCGGCACGAATCAAGACTAAAACAAAATCCCTATTTCTGTCGGGATACAAACGAACTTTCCGATATAAAATTGACTGCGAGGGATCAGTTCACGGTGGTTTTTATGGAAGTGTTGCCCAATTTAGGGGAGACTTCTTTTTCGACTTTCTATCGAGAAAAAAAAATTGATATAGATTGAGTTTATCAAATAAGTTAAGTTTGAATATTTTTTACATACAATTATTAAAAAAATTAACCAATTCATTCTAAAATCTTAAACCATTTATTTTTTAATTCAATTTTTAATTTTTAAATTTAATTTACTTTAATAAATTTTGTTGTTAAAAATAAGCCAATTTTTATAAATTAATATATTCTTATAAATAAAATTAATTAATAATTTTTTTAATTATATTTCAAATTTTTCAATAAATAAGTATAATTTTTTATCATATTTCAAATTTCAAATTTTATTTAATTTTTAGTCTAATAACGGTAAAACTCTTTAAATTTTAAATCTATTGTCTTACTAATTTAACTTCTAATCCAATTTTCAAATATTGCCTACAAGTGTTCTATTATCATTTAATTGAAATATTAGAGAAGGTTAACTATAAAATTCTATATAAAACGTTTATATATTTGTGAAATTTCTTATCGAAGATTGTACGGATTTTTTAAACTTAAAATCTCAAAATTATCTTGTACATGAATTGTTATATTTTAGCACTTACGACATATTTTATTAGGAATAACTCAATCGATAGATAGCTGTTAGATAAATCTTTAATTATATCAAGTATATAATTATCAGGATCCAGTTCTAGGAGTCTCTGTGCAGCGAATCTCCCTATCCTTACATCTCCATGAATTCTGGAGGCTGCAAGAAGAGCACTCCAGATCCTGCTGTCAGCAAAAGCCGGTATTCTCAATATTAAGGCTAATGCCTCTTTTAACTTGCTGGAATATAATTTGATCACCTCTTTTAACTGCTGTCAGCAAAAGCAGAAATAATTTGATCACCTCTACTGAGACTCAAGTCATCAACGTAAGTGTTGATACTTTCTCGTTTCAGAGCCGCATAAAGAAAAACAGTTCACATCCATGTTTCTTTTATTCTCTAATTGCTCAGATCAGCTCCATGACTGATTCCACTTTGTAAAATAACTGATAATTGAGCATTCAGTTGGATGAAAGAAAACCAAACAAAACTGTGAATCTCTGATAAAGGATCATAATCTATGATCATCCAATTCTGGTTTTAGCTATGGGAAATGAAATCTGCCATTACTATCATGGAGTTGCTTTTCAATCTCAGCACGCAAAGACTCCAAACAAGCTTGATTCTTAAACTTTTCCATCGTTGCCTCAACATCAGCTTTGCTCTTTCTGGCCTCCTCTACGGAGGGTTGAAGCTTCTTTAACTCCTTACAGCACTCGTTCATCACCTCTTTTTGTACTTTGGCAGCATCATAACATCTTTGCATTTCCTCCACAAGTCCAACTCCTATAGCTTGGCTTTGTTGCAGTATGGCCTGGACATCGCTTAGTTGGTTCCTAAGGGCTATTTGTTTACCTTCCAATTGAGTTTCCATTTCGTCCAAGATCTTTTTCCCAGAAGCTAGTTCCCTAATATGGCAGCGGTACTGTTGGCAATCGTAACTAGCTCGCTCTTTTTCGACGTTCAATTTGGAAGCTCTGTCCAGTGTGTGTTCAGCTATCTTAAACTGTTCCTGCGTACGCTTAAACTTGTTAGTGATAAGTCCAATAGCAACCTTCCTCTCATTCGAAATGCCTTCCTCGGGTCCAAGATCAGACATATAAGATAAGGAAGCTTCAAGAGTTTTAAGACATTCAAGATCCTGTAAAACAGAGGAACCACGAGAGAAGCCATCAGAAATGGTCTTCAAAGCCATCCTTATTTTTGTCAAGCAGGATTGAGAGGGAACAGAATCTTTGGCAAGTGTCTGCTGGCCAACATCGTGATTGACATCAGAAAATGAGTATGAAGTAGAAGCAGTCTGCTTATAGCAAGAACTCATTTTCTGCATGTTGATTAACCGCTGTAGAAAACGAAGGGAGGTTAGTATTGTATGTGTCCGAGATGAAAAAAGTCTATGAAATTTCTCCAATACTAGCGTTCTATCGAACACCATGACAGAAGCAACAGCCCGACGACCTACCTCCTCTGTCACTTTTCCTCTGTGTAACTCAGGTTGATGTATCTTTTTGGAAGGCAATTTTTCACAAACCAACTTTTCGAGATGTTCCTCAGATTGACTACCAACTTGTGGTCCGAGTTTGACTGGAATTTTACCAATTTTTTGTCATTAAACGCAACTATTACTGAATATTTGACATAATGAAATAAAAATCTAAGGTTTCCCATAAAAAACGAATATTTATGTTATTAAGAAGTGATTTCAGAAGAATTGGATGTCCCCTTGGTTAGCATTCATTAAGTTGGTCATATCATCTATATGATTGGGCTCAAGCAAATGGTGGTATGGTTTCTAGAAAGGCTGTCCTCAATACATCTATGGAGAACTCATAAATGGCAGGATGGATAAAGGTACGGTGCTCTTGAATACATATATGCAATCAAGGACTTCAATCCCTAAGTCATCCCATTGCATTATTGCTCCATGACTTACATTACTAGGGTCCAGAGAAGTTTGTAACCATTTCACCGAAAGATTAAATAGCTTTCATACCTTTCCCATCAGCTATTTGTTTCTTTTTGGAGAGATCAACACTCACAGGCATTGACAAAGTGCGATGAGTTGTTGTAGGCCGCAAGGTGACATCTGAAAAGGGTTAAAAAAGAAGAATTATGAAAAGAGAGAGTTGGGAGGTGATGCCAGGGAAAAAAAAAGATTATTTGAGTTCTTAAAACAAAGGAAGATTTAATTTGAGCAGCAGAGGGCTTATAAGAATCCTTTGATCCCTATACAGTCCAACTTCTGCTTGTGGTGCAGAAGTAAGCTTCTGTTTATCCACTAGCCAATCAGGGTACAAAGTCTAAACACAGAATTACTCTAAGATACCCATTGTTTTAACAAAGATGTAGAACAAAAAAATGTGAACCAAATAAGTTCGCAAGTAATCAGTCTTTGCTATATACTTCTCCTAAATTCCAATCCTGTAAAGATTCAGTTTTCACAACAAATGCTTTTGGTTTGACTTATATGAACAAATGCAGAGGAATCCCAAGATTGCAGTGGCTCATTAGCATTCCCATGGTTGATGTCAAACACTGAAACAAAAATCAAAAGCATATTCTAAAGATTAAGCCACCATTCTGTATTCTAAAGTTTCATAGCTTCCTAAGCTCTTCCTATTCTAGTCTTCTCCAGCACAGCAGAATTTATTTTGAGTAGCAAGGCTTTTTGAAGCATGCTTGTCACTTGTCCCACAAACAAACTTCTTTTGACTTCCACCTTTAGTGATGCTAAATACTATCTTTTTCAACTTCCAAAAGAAAATAACATAAATTAATGGTCACCGAAAGATTAAATAGCTTTGATACCTTTCCCATCAGCTATTTGTTTCTTTTTGGAGAGATCAACACTCATAGGCATTGACAAAGTGCGATGAGTTGTTGTAGGCCGCAAGGTGGCATCTGAAAAGGGTGGAAAAAGAAGAATTATGAAGAGAGAGAGCTGGGAGGTGATGCCAGGAAAAAACCATAAAGATTATCTGAGTACTTAAAACAAAGGAAGATCTAATTTGAGCAGCAGAGGGCTTATAAGAATCCTTTGATCCCTATATGTTCCAACTTCTACTTGTGGTGCAGAAGTACAGTTCTGTTTATCCACTAGCCAATCAGGGTATAAAGTCTAAACACATAATTACCTAAGATACCCATTGTTTTAACAATGATGTAGAACAAAAAAATGTGAACCAAATAAGTTCGCAAGTAATCAGTCTTTGCTATATACTTCTCTTCAATTCCAATCCTGTAAAGATTCAGTTTTCACAACAAATGCTTTGGGTTTGACATATATGAACAAATGCAGAGAATCCCAAGATTGCAGTGGCTCATTAGCATTCCTATGGTTGATGTCACACACTGAAACAAAAATCAAAAGCATATTCTAAAGATGAAGCCACCATTCTGTATTCTAAAGTTCCATAGCTTCCTAAGCTCTTCCTATTCTAGTCTCCTTCAGCACAGCTGAATTTATTTTGAGTTGCAAGGCTTTCTGAAGCTTATTTTTCACTTGTCCCACAAATAAACTTCTTTTCACTTCCACCTTTAGTGATGCTCAATACTATCTTTTTCAACTTCCAAAAGAAAATAACATAAATTAATGATCACCGAAAGATTAAATAGCTTTGATACCTTTCCCATCAGCTAGTTGTTTCTTTTTGGAGAGATCAACACTCACAGGTATTGACAATGTGCGATGAGTTGTTGTAGGCCGCAAGGTGGCATCTGAAAAGGGTGGAAAAAGAAGAATTATGAAGAGAGAGAGAGCTGGGAGGTGATGCCAGGAAAAAACCATAAAGATTATCTGAGTATTTAAAACAAAGGAAGATCTAATTTGAGCAGCAGAGGGCTTATAAGAATCCTTTGATCCCTATATGTTCCAACTCCTGCTTGTTGTGCCGAAGTAAGCTTCTGTTATCCACCAGCCAATCTGGGTATAAAGTCTAAACACAGAATTACTCTAAGATACCCATTGTTTTAACAATGATATAAAACAAAAAAATGTGAACCAAATAAGTTCGCAAGTAATCAGTATTTGCTATATACTTCTCTTCAATTTCAATTCTGTAAAGATTCAGTTTTCACAACAAATGCTTTTGGTTTGACGTATATGAACAAATGCAGAGGAATCCCAAGATTGCAGTGGCTCATTAGCATTCCCATGGTTGATGTCAAACACTGAAACGAAAATCAAAAGCATATTCTAAAGATTAAGCCACCATTCTGTATTCTAAAGTTCCATAGCCTCCTAAGCTCTTCCCATTCTAGTCTCCTCCAGCACAGCTGGATTTATTTTGAGTTCCAAGGCTTTCTGAAGCTTGGTTTTCACTTGTCCCACAAAAATTCTTTTGACTTCCACCTTTAGTGATGCTCAACTTCCAAAAGCAAATAAAATAAATTAATGATCATCATGGCAAACAAACTACATAAGCTAACTATTACCGATTAACCCCTGGGCGTCAAGGCTACATACACATTTCATCATACTGCAAACATCTTTGGTTATATTTTGAACAATTTCTGATTCATCCCTGCCAAAGTGATGAAAAAGAATGATAAGATATGTTACCAAGTAAGAGAGTAACAAAATACATATGGTGCAAAAATGCATTGATACCTTTTGTACTGCTTTGTGACTATTTACCCTTTTATACTAAGTACTATTTCAGAAGAGCTGGGTTGCATAATGTTTGCAGAATATAGAAATAAAGAATTACCTGTCGATATTCACTTTATATGCAGTTCTTTCCACTACTTTTTTGAAACTATTCCTCCAGATCTTCACCATATGCTCAGGGAACTTGCTTCCAAGTTCAATGAAAGCATTTTTAAATTTCCCAGTTTGATATTCAATATCTTCTGACCTTATGTGATAAAAAACTGGTAGGATTTCTTTCTTCTCAGCATATTTCAGTATCATCTCAAGTTCATCCAGACAATGTTTTGAACTAGGATATTCCTCTGAAATGATAATGATCACAACATTTGATTTTCTGATAGCATCCTTTCGGGCCAATTCAGTTAGAGTTCCCGCATGAAATGCATTATCATTCGTGATTATAATCTTTTCTATACGCAACCAAGCACACAGATGGCTGCCAAATCTATAACGGATGTTGTCACTACAGCTAATGTAGACACTACCACCGTGATGAGAACACAACACCATTGCTTTAATACAATATTAAAGTGATTCAACCACTATACTGATCTAACCAATCTCTGGCACAAAAATTTATAAGGATTTGAAAAACACATGAAATCACTGCATGACGGATCAACATATCTCTTGGTTGGCTAAGCATGTGGTAGTCAAAGCAAAGGAACAGACAGAATTATTTATTGACTGGGGCAGCAAACTATGGCACCCTTGCTCTTTGACAGAGTCTTCTATAGTAAACAGTGGTCAGTGGTAAACCAGATATCCATTTCGTGCAACCAGCTTAAAGCTACAACAATTCAAACAGGCAAGTTAAATGAATGACGTAGATAAATAATGGAAGCTTTTAGATAAATTGATATATATAAGCAAGTGAAATATCCATAACAAACAAATACTGCAAATAAATTGCTAAGCAAATTGAAGAGGTCATGCCATATGAATAATCATCTATTATCTAAAAATATTATATATATCGCACACAAACAACCAATTAGCAAATAAATAAAGAAAGAACAAACAAATAAATAAGTGAAGAAATTTGAGATATTATTATCCATCACATGGAATTAGTTAAATCAAGACTATTTACAACTCCTCAATACATGACTATTGCAATCAACAAGATATCAAATGAAATTAAGCCTACTACATGGGGGATTGGGATGGTGACAATACGAGGTAAGCTTGCTGGATGTTAAATGAATATGAAAACAAAAGTAATACATCCAAATATTTGATGGTCAACACAGTGAGAAGGGCAACTCTCTGATGAAACTAAGTGTCATACAGCTGATAACAAAGTTACTAACATCAGTAACATTGAAAGCAAAGAGAAGCCCAAGAAAAAAAAAAAGAGAGGAAACAAATCATTATAAACTACTTTCCACAATCCCATATAACCAGCTAGTAATGTACGAGAGGTTTGGAAGTACAACTAACAGGTGCTCAAGAATTCTTTATAGCCATAGAAAGCGTATGAAAAAGTCTAGCAATTTATCTATTCCTTAATGGCGTTGTTGTAGAGCTAAACCAAGTACGCCATATCCTGTGATCCCCTTCGGACAAGATATATCTTCTTCAATAATATCCATTGAAAAGACTAACACTTTCAACAAATCCACTTAGATCTATTAAGAATAGAATTTAAGAAAGAAAAGTAAAAGCAGAAATCTTGGGTAAGTCTCCCCTATAAGCAATTAGGGAGTACCCTTTTTCACTACAAACAGTGACAAAATTCTTACGAACACATTACGAGGGTAATCTCAACCGATATCATCTGACACTCATCACCGCACAGATTATCAAACATGTCAAAGAAATAAATGAACTAAAAAAGGAAACTTTAAGCTAAAATTAAGAAAGAAAAAAAAGGAATCCTAAAATATCAACATCCACCAGCACCAATGCATGACATAAACAAATTTGTTTAAAAAGCAAATTACATGATGCACTCATTTATCCAATCAAACTCAATAAACGGACTAAGCACACACAAAACCCATGGAACCCAGTATACACGATCAACAAAAATCACAACTTTACCCATCAAACAACCGATTGGCTTCTGCAAACATAACAAGCTAGATCCATGAATAGTTCTTAGCAATTACCTACCGATTCTAAAGCTTGAGAAACAGCTCACACTTCAACCCATTTGGTGATGATTCAAGAAAACGAGAAAAAGAATAATTGTAGCCTCTAGTGATGAACTTAAAAGCGCTTGTACGTTATAGCCGACGAATTACCTCGGCTTTGGTTTTGTACAATGAAGATGAACAAAAGTTTTCTGGGTTTTGTTTGGTAAACAGGAAAGTTCTTGTCCGTCGATTTTCGTTTCTCCACACAAACAAAGTACCGTCAAAAATGAACATGGATGACATAAAAGAGCGATTTCTTCGGACCGTCTTCTGCCCCTGACTGGTCCACCTGTGCTTGATGAAAAGGAAAAATAGTTTAAAATAAAGAAGAAAGAAACCTTCCTTTAGTCCTTCAACTTTTAACAAAAGTTCAATTTAGTACCTTAACTTCAAAATCAACTAATTAAACCTCAAACTTTCTATATTGGAACAAAATAGTCCTAAGTTCATGAAAACTTTCTAATCGCATACAGCTTTTGTTCTCCAGCATGTGCAGTTGTGAACTAGATCAGATACGATATTTACTGCAACCCTGGATATGTTAACTCAGAACTATGTGGCAGTTATGGCTCATTTTCTGTGTTGTAGTAACAGTGACCTGTGACTAAACTTCAATCTCTCTTCTTTAGTTATTGACAAGCACCTAGTTAGCTAGAAATCCAGAGTTGGTGCGATTTACTGTATTTTTGTTGTAGCTTCAGCTACAGTAATATACTCAATTATTTCATTTCTAAAAAAAACCCAAAAAATAGGTACATAATTAACACCTTTTGGATTAAAAAATTTCCCTTCTAAATTCAAAATAATTATGAATGAAATATTTGCCCTTTATTTTGAAATTTGCACTACTTATATTGACGATGTCTTGAATTTTTCCTCATCTGTAGACCGACACTTCAAACACATCAAGATATTCATTCATGTCATTACTCATAAAAGAATTCATGTCGTTAGAAAAAATGGATTAGTAGTGTCAAAAACCAAACTTAGTCTTTTACAAAACTAAGGCTAAATTTTTAGGGCATTACATCCATAATGGCACCATTACACCTATTAAGAGAACCTTAAAATTTAGTAACAGGTTTTCAATTGAAATGGCTGACAAAAAACAGTTGCAAAGCTTTTTAAGAAGTTTGAATTTGCCAGAAACTCTATCCACGGAGCCGATAGGTCTGCACCCATTTCACCCACAAGGCCTCCCTATCTGCGAATAGCCTCCAAATACGTTTCAACATCAATACTCTTTGCATCTGCGCAATTGAAATAATTCCCAATCCTCCGAGATTTTTAGGAACCACCACATTGCTCCACCTAACTTTCGCTACTTTGCAAGTACCATTTTTACCCGTCCAGAGGAAGGCTTTCAAGATTCGATCCATTTCTTTAATAACACGTTTTGGAATATAAACATGAGCCGCCCAATGAATATGCATGCTGTTTAACACCGCAACAATTAAGGTAACCCTTGCAGCAAAAGAAAGAAAACGGTGCTGCCAAGCATTAATTCGATGTCTCAATTTTTCTAACAAATGAACAAAATCCGAATATTTAGGCTTGCCCGAAGTAATCGGTACACCTAGATACCTGAACGGAAGAGATTGAAGAGGCAATCCTGCCACAATACTGATCTGCTGGCGATTTGCAACATCTGTAGACACAAAAATGCCACTCTTCTGTACATTTATACACATGCCCGACCACTGAGAGAAGGTATCCAACAAGTTTAACATCCGATTAATTACCTGAGAATCAGCCTGGCAAAACAAAATCACATCATTCGCATAAAGTAGATGAGTCATCTGCAGTTCCCGACAATGATGAT
>JANIJH010000003.1:5440437-5460097 GCA_024520975.1 Erythroxylum areolatum
TCATATCGACTACACCAGGAATGCTCTTTAATCTCGTGCAATGTTTCACATTCAGAAGCTTAAGTTTTGACATAAAATGAAAGGGTAGGGAAGCTTCAGACAATCTATCACATCCTTCAAGTATTAAGCATTCAAGATTAGTGGCAGAGAGTTGCGGGGTCTCAATCAGTTGTCTGGAATAACGAAGGTCAATCAATTTTAAACTTGGGAGAATCTGCAACCAAACAAATGGGATAATAAATAGCATTCACAAATTGAACAACTTATCAAACAAAGAACTATGTTTACAAAAATATAAGTGATTATGCACAAAACAACACATATTATTGCCTACAGTCATACATACAGATAGTTGCATAAATTGTTAAAGTTGGTATCACAAACATGTATGTATAGATAAATTACCTGAGTTCCTTTCCATAGTCGTTGGACCTGACTGTATGGTAAGTTTAGCTCAACAAGGTTTTCAAGACAAATTTTTGAAGGCAGCGACATTGAAGGATAGCCATGCCAGTGGATATATCTCAAGTTGATGGGAAAAGAATCAAGGCCTAGAGGTAGGTGCACCTTAGAGGCCTTTTCATGCAAAGGAATAAAGAATTTAAGAAATCTAAGATTAGTCATCTTAGAAAATGTTTTGGGACGTAAGTGGAGGTCCTTAATTTTGGACAGATCCAGCGATATTCCTTCTACAGCTTCAGAGCCCTGACAATAACACCGAAAGATTTGTCATCAGATTCTGAAAAATCAAATAAAGACTTACGAGATAGAAAGTAAAACAATGTAGGCTGATACTGGAGAAACACAATTAGAAGACCCTGAAAGGCGCAAACTTGACACCAAGCACATGCCTTGTCTTTCATTAGTACATAATAGACATCCTCATGATTCCACAACCTACTTCGCTTACTTGGCTCCTTCGATTCTTGTCTAACAATCTCCCTACCCATGCTTTGAAGCAAATCATGCATCTCCAGCTTGTTATTTGAGATATATAAGAGACACTTATCAGTTAGAAGACTAATCCCAATATCTGCTGAAAAATAAGAGCCTTCTAGGATTCTTTTGACACGGTTTATCTTCTCCCCTCTGAAAAAGCAAGCAACATCAAGAAAAATATTCTTCTCTTCCTCATCCAGCTCGTCAAAACTCACTTTGAGCTTATTCAGGATTTCTTGGTTAGGAATGCTTTTCAATTTCTGTAATCTGAATTCCCATTCCTGTATATTCTTGCCATAAAAAAATGAACCCAAAACTTTAAGAGCTAATGGAACACCTTTGGCAAATTCTACAACTTTTCTTGACAGATTCAGATAATCATCAGCAGGGCGGTGATGTTTGAAGGCATTCAAAGAAAAGAGCTTTACGGCTTCGTGGCTGTTCAAATATCTAACTTCGTATATCATATCTACTCCATATTTTAAAAGCACAGATCTGTCTCTGGTCGTTATAATGATTCTGCTTCCCATCCCGTACAGAAAATGATCACCAGCACAAAATGATTTTAACTCCCGTAACTCATATACATCATCAAGAACAATTAGAGTCCTTTTAATGCGAAGCTTCGATTTGCAAAGAGAAGGCCAATCATCAACAGTGCCACATTCCTCGGCAGAAACTTGAGAAAGGAATTGCTTCAAAACATGAGAATGGGAAAGTGTATATTTCTTATCCCTCATATTCTCCAAAAAGAAGGAACATTCAAATTTACTACGATAGTGATCAAAAACAGTTTTAGCCAAGGTAGTTTTGCCAATACCACCCATGCCACAAATTCCTATGGATCGGACATCAGATATTTCAAATGATAAAAGGGATTCAAATTCCTTAGTGCGCGGTTCGATTCCGACCAAATTATGATGCCCAATCATTGAATACTTTCGTTGATTCACGATCTCAGAAATTCTTGAAACAAGTTCGTCAACAAGCAATGCCTCAAACCTGAAAAAGGCAAAGATACAAACTTTGAAATCGAATCAGCAAAAGTATCCAACAATAGAATGCACCACGCAAATAGAATGATGATGAAAACATAATATTACCAACTAACAATACCTAGCAACTCTAGAATCCCAACCAGACAAATAGGAAGCTTGATTTAAGGCATTTCTCCAGCGAAGAACCTTTGTACGATCACCTTTAAAAAGCTGTTCGTGCACATCAAAAGCTTCCTCAAATGAACCTTTCTGTTTCCTTACATCAGATGGGGCAACATGGTAGAAAACAGGCATAACAATTTGATCCATCTTTTCACGGCACTCCATTATCTTCACAAGTTCATCCAAACACCATGTTGAAGAAGCATAGTACTTTGAGAATATGACTACGGAAACCATAGATTTCTCAATTGCTTGATGGACCGCAGAAACAATTTGATCACCTCTCCTGAGACTCAATTCATCAACATAAGTGTTGATACTGTCTCGTTTCAGAGCCGCATAGAGATGACTAACAAAGTTGTGGCGTGTATCTTCTCCCCTGAAACTTATAAACACGTCGTGCTTGATCGGACGTTGACCGGCTGTCGGTAGTTCCATCGATTCGCACCTAAAATCTGAATAAATCACGCAGTCGATTGGTCTGAGTTTGCCTCTTGTTGAACTCAACGAGTCGATCTTTAAAAACTTAACCATAGTTAACTAACTCTTGAAGCTTAACCCTAGTTTGGTTGAGCTGACTTTCTCCCCGGAATACGGCATAGCAGCACTGCCGGGACGTGAAGTTACGCGTGAATTGAATTGTTTTAATTTCTTTTAGAATATAAAATGAAAATAAACTATTTAATAAATTAAATGAACAATCAAATTTAAATAATTATTAAAAAAATTTCCTTCAAAAATTTATTTCTTAAATTAAATATTTGTATATAAGAAAATTAACTTTTTTAAAATTTAAATTAAGTAAAAAAATTCAGTTAAATCTTTTATAAAAAGAAAATTAACTTTTTTTTGTGATGAGCACTTTTACAAATAAAGAAATAAACTGATATTCATTGGATAAGGAAAAACAGTTCACATCCATATTTCTTTTATTCTACAATTGCTCAGATCAGCTCCATCGACTGATTCCACATTGTAAAATAACTGATAATTGAGCATTCAGTTGGATGAAAGAAAACCAAACAAAACTGTGAATGTCTGTGATAAAGGATCATAATCTATGATCATCCAATTCTGGTTTTAGCTATGGTAGATGATATCTACCATTACTACCGTGGAGTTGCTTTTAAATCTCAGCTAGCAAAGACTCCAAACAAGCTTGATTCTTAAACTTTTCCATGGTTGCCTCAACATCTGCTTTGCTCTTTCTGGCCTCCTCTATGGAGGGTTGAAGCTTCTTTAACTCCTTACAGCACTTGTTCATCACTTCTGTTTGCAATTTGGCAGCATCAAAACAGCTCTGCATTTCCTGCACAAGTCCATCTCCTACAGCTTGGCTTTGTTCCAGTTTAGCCTGGACATCGCTTAGCTGGTTCCTAAGGGCTAGTTGTTTACCTTCCAATTGAGTTTCCTTTTCGTCCAGGTACTTTTTATCAGCATCTAGTTCCCAAAAAAGGCAGCGGTACTGCTGGCAATCATAACTAGCTCGCTCTTTTTCAGCTTTCAATTTGGAAGCTTTATCCCGGGTGTTTTCAGCTATCTCAAACCGCTCCTGCATATGCTTAAACTTCTCTATGATAAGTTCAATAGCAACCTTCATCTCATTCGAAATGCCTTCCTCAGGTCCAAGATCAGACAGATATGATAAGGAAGCTTCAAGAGTTTTAAGACATTCAAAATCCTGTAAAACAGAGGACCCACGAGAGAAGCAATCAGAAATGGTCTTCAAAGCTGTCCTGATTTTTTTAAAGCAGGATTGAGAGGGAACAGAATCTCTGGCAAGTGTCTGCTGGTCAACATCTTGATTGACATCAGAAAATGAGTTTGAAGTAGAAGCTGTCTGGTTATAGCAAGAAAGAATTTTCTGCATGTTGATTAACAGCTGTAGTAAAAGAAGGGAGGTTAGTATTGTACGTGTCTGAGATGAAATAAGTGAGCGATGAAGTGAGGTTTACATGTGTGGAAGACACTGAATCTACATCAGATACAGAAGGCACTCGAGAAGTCCTGCAGCTTGCAGTTTTTTTAACATTACAAGAGCTGGGATTTTGAACATAAGTCCCATTTGTGCTACCAGATTTACGATGGTGTGAAGCATCCTGAATAGTGCATAAGATATGACTGTGAAGCCCTAATTTCTCCAATACTAGTTTCTATGGAACACCATGACAGAAGAAATAGTCAGAAGACCTACCTCCTCTGCAACTTGTCCTCTGCGTATCTCAGGTCGGTGTATCTTTTTGGAAGGCAATTTTCCATAAACCAACTTTTCAAGATGTTCCTCAGATTGACTACCAACTTGTGGTCTGAGTTTGACTGGAATTTTACCGGCTTTAACAAATAAAAGAAAATCAGTAAACACACAACCATTAATGACTCTTTGACATAATGAACTCAAAATCTAAGTTTCCTAAAAAAAATGAAAATATATGTTATTAAGAAGTCATGACAGAAGAAGTGGATGTCCCCTTAGTTAGCATTCATTAAGTTATATCATCTTTATGATTGCGCTCAAGCAAATGGTGGTACGGGTTCTAAAAAGGTTGTCATCAAAACATCTGTAGAGAACTGATAAATGGCAGAATGGATATACAGTGCTCTTGATTACATATATGCAATCAAGGATCTCAATCTGTAAGTCATCTCATTGCATCATTGCTCCATGACTTACTTTACTAGGGTCCAAAGAAGTTTGAAAGCATTTCACCAAAAGATTAAATAGCTTTCAGACCTTTCAGATCAGCTACTTGTTTCTTTTTGGAGAGAGCACCACTCACAGGCACTGATGAAGTGCGATGAGTTGTTGTAGGCCGCAAGACAGCATCTGAAAAGGGGGAAAAAGAGTAATTAGCAAAGAGAGACAGCTGGGCAGGGATGCCAGGAAAAAACCAACAAGATTATCTGAGTAAGGGAAAATTTAATTTCAGCAGAGGTCTTATAAGAATCTTTTAGTCCCTATATGGTCCAACTTCTGCTCGTGGTGAGCAGAAGCAACTAGATGGCAGTTGCTGACACCAAAAGAACACAGATACATTTGCTGGATTGGGCTTCTGCTTATCCACTAGCCAATCAGGGTATAAAGTCTAAGCACATACTTTCTCTACCCATTGTTTGTAACAACGATGTATAACAAGAAATATGAACCACATAAGTTAGCAGGTAATCAGTCTTTGATATATACTGCCCAATTCCTATTCTGTAAAGATTCAGTTTTCACAACAAATGCTTTTAGATTGACTTCTATGAACAAATGCGGAGGAATCCCAGGTTAGAAGTGACTTATTAGCATTCCCATGGTTGATATCAAACACTGATACAAAAATCAAAAGCATATTCTATATATTAAGCCACCATTCTGTATTCTAAATTTCCATAGCCTCCTAAGCTCTTCCTATCCGTCTCCTCCAGCACAGCTAGATTTATTTTGAGTTGTAAGGCTTTCTGTAGCTTGATTTTCACTTGTCCTACAAACTTCTTTTGACTTCCAGCTTTAGTGGTGATCAACACTGTTCTTTTTAAACTTCAAAAAAAAAAGAATAAATTAATGATCATAATGGTGAACAAACTTCATAAGCTAACTATTACCATTTAACTCCTTAGCGTCAAGGCTACATACACATTTCATGATATTGCAAACATCTCTGGTTACATCTTGAACAATTCGTGATTCATCCCTGCCAAAGTGATGAAGAAAGAATGATAAAATATGTTGCTAGGCAAAATAGAGGAACAAAATACATATGGTGCAAAAGTGCATTGATACTTTTCTACTACTTTGTGACTATTTACCTTTTAATACTAAGTACTAGTTCAGAAGAGCTTGATCACATAATGTTTGCAGAATATGGAAATAAAAAATTACCTGTCGATATTAACTTTATATGCAGTTTTTGCAGCTACTTCGCTGAAACTCTTCCTCCAGATCTTTACCATCTGCTCAGGGAACTTTTTTCCAAGTTCAATGAAAGTATTTTTAAAGCTCCCAGTTTGATACCTAATATCTTCTGACCTTATATGATAGAAAATTGGCAGGATTTCTTTCTTCTCATCATATCTCAGTATCATCTCAAGTTCATCCAAACAATGTTTTGAGGTAGGATATTCTTTTGAAATGATGATTATCACGACATTTGATTTTCTGATAGCATCCTCTCGTGCTAATTCAATTAAAGTTCCTGTGGTAAATGCCTCATCATTTGTGATTCTAATCTCTTGTTTATGCAACCAAGCACACAGATGGCTGCCAAATCCGCAACGGATGTTGTCACTACAACTAATGTAGACGCTACCACCATGATGAGAACAAAACGCCATTGCTTCTAAACAAAATTAGAGTGACCGACAACTATAATGATCTAACCCGACAACTATAATGATCTAACCAATCTCTGGCACAGAATTTATAAGGATTTGGAAAACACAAGAAATCACTGAGCGACAGAGGAACATATCTCTAGGTTGGCTAAGAATGTGGTAGTCAAAGCAATGAAATGACAGAAAAATATTCACTGACTGAAGCAGCAAACTATGGCATCTTTTCTCATCGACAAAGTCTTCTATCGTAAACAGTGTTCAGTGCTAAACCAGATATCCATTCCATGCAGCCAGCCTAAAGCTACAACAGTTCAAACAAGTGAGTTAAATGAATGAAGTAGACAAATAATGGAAGCTTTCAGATAAATTGATATATATATATATATATAAGCAAGTGAAATATCCATAACAAACAAATACTACAAATAAATTGGTTAGCAAATAAGAGGTAATGCAATATGAATAATCATCTATTATCTCAAAAGAAAAAATAACACGCCGACAAATAATTAGCAAATAAATAAAGAAAGAACAAACAAATAAATAAGCGAAGATAATTGAGAAATTATTATCCATCACATGGAATTATTTAAATCAAGACTACTTACAACTCCTCAATACAGGACTATTGCAATCAACAAGATATCAAATGAAACTGAGTGTACGACATGGGGGAATGGGCTGGTGACAATATGGCTAAGCTTGCTGGATGTTAAATGAATATGAAAACAAAAGTAATACATCCAAATATTTGATGAACAACACAGTAAGAAGGCAACTCTCTGATGAAACTAAGTGTCGTATAGCTAATAAAATAGTTAATAACACCAGGAACATTGAGAGCAAAGAGAAGCCAAAGGAAAAAAGAAAGGAGGAACCAAATCATTATAAACTACTTTCCACAATCCTATAAAACCAGCTAGCAATGTAAAAGAGTTTTGGAAGTACAACCAACAGGGGCTCAAGAATTCTTTACAGTCATAGAAAGCGTATGAAAAGGTCGAGCAATTTACCTATTCCTTACTGGTATATCTTTTTCAATAATATCCATCGAAAAGACACTAACGCTTTCAACAAATCCATTTAGATCTATTAAGAATAGAATGGAAGCAAGAAAAGTAAAAGCAGAAAAGCAGAAATCTTGGGCAAGGCTCCCCTATAAGTAATTAGGAAGTACCCTTTTTCCCCACAAACTATGACAAACTTCTTATGAACACAGTACGAGGATGATCACGACCGATATGATCTGGCCCTCATTACCACACAGGTTATCAAACATGGCAAAGAAATAAATGAACTAAAAAAAGAAAAGAACCTTAAGCTAAAATTATGACAAAAAAAAGAAATCCTAAAATATCAACACCCATCAATGCATGGCATAAACAAATTTGTTTGAAAATAAAATTACATGATGCACTCATTTATCCAACCAAACTCAGTAAACGGAGCAAGCACCCGCAAACCCATGAAACCCAGTATACACGATTAACAAAAATCGCAACTTTGCACATCAATCAATCGACTTGCTTCTGCAAACATAACAAGCTGGATCCGTGAGTAGTTCGTAGCAATTAAGTACCGATTCTAAAGCTTGAGGAAAGAGCTCACACTTCAACCCATTAGATGATGATTCAGGAAAATGAGAAACAGAAGACTTGTGGCCTCTAGGGATGAACTTAAAAGAGCTTGTATGTTATAGCCGAGGGAGTTCCTCGGCTTGGGTTTTGTGTTATGAAGAAGAACAAGGGTTTTCTGGGTTTTGTTTGGTAAACAGGAAAGTTCTTGACCGTCGATTTTCGTTTCTCCACACAAACAAAGGTGTTGTCTTTTCTCGTTAGAAATGAACATGGATGATGCATAAAAGAGCGATTTCTTCGGACCGTCTTCTGCCCTGACTAGTCCACCTGTCCTTGATGAAAAGGAAAAATAGTTTAAAATAAAGAAGAAAGAAACCTTCTTTCAGTCCTTCAACTTTTAACAAAAGTTCAGTTTAGTACCTTAACTTCAAAATCAACTAATTAAAACTCAAACTTTCTATATTGGAACAAAATAATCCTAAGTTCATGAAAACTTTCTAATCGCATACAGCTTTTGTTCGTCAACATGTACAGTTGTGCACTAGATCAGGGCCATCAGGCACGATATTTATTGCAACCCTGGGAATGTTAAATCTTGTATAAGTCAATAAGTACCTCAATTTCAGACTCTTCATAATTGTCATGCTAAAGTAGGGTTCGTATTACGACCGAATCCGTTGTTGATTAATCTAATGATTTGTTTAAAATTCTGGACTGATAAATATGTAAAACATGTTCATGTGTACTACTGATATGCTTGAAACTGCTAACTGTTATCATCTTCACGTTCAGATGTAAAGAGTTTATCAATCAGTAAGGTAATCCACTACAAGACTTGAATAATGCTCAATGACCGTGTGGTTTCAATACTACAAAAGAAAGGATAAAAGCTCTATTTGATTTTTCAGCGTTTCCATGGTCAGTTCAACATCAGCGTCGCTATTTTCAGCCTCCTCTAAAGCAGGCTGAAGTTCCTTTAGTTGATAAATGCATCTCTTCATCTTATCTTTTCGCAGTGCAGCTGCATGACGGCATTGGTTCATTTCGTGCTCAAGTCGAACCTTTGAGGTTCTGGCAGCTTGCAACTCAGCATCAATATCACTTACTTGATCCTCAAGGGCTTGCTGTTGCTCCTTTAAATGAGTTTCTGCCTCCTCCTGGGTCATTTTCTCAGAGTGGAGCTCCTGAAAACGGCAAGAATGTTCTTGCAGATAGGCACGAGCTGTTTCTTTATAGGTATGATATAAAGAAGTCTTATCCAGAATGTTATCAGCTGCCTTCAATTCTGCCTCTTTCTGTTTTAACATTTCTTTAAGACCATCAACAATCACCTTTTCCCCAAAATGAAAGCCATAACAAGGTCCAAGTTGAGATAGATAAGATAGCGATTCTTTAAGCTTCGCAAGCATGCCAGCATCTTGCAGAACCGAGGCCCCAAGAGAGAACCCATGGATAACAGTCTTCAAAGAAGTCCTGATCTCTACCAGCATCGATAGAGAGGGAACTGGAACTTTGGGTAAAGGGTGTCCATCAACAGCTTGCTCATCATTCTCAGACGAAGAAGAATATTTCATCTCGTTAAAAAGGGAAAGCAGTTCCTGCATGTTATCATTGCAGGGAAGAAAAGATGTCAACAACTGTATGATGTCATAGATTAAGAGTAGTTATGTCTTTTACTAGAACTGCTGTGTGAATAAACTAAGAAGCTACCATAATGATACACTTCAATCCTCCTGTACACTCCCAAACTAATAACTTTTATGAATGTTAATTACGGTACGGAGTGAGACCAGTTTTCCTGTCGATGGTTATGCAATATGTACAGAAGACATTAAGTTCTAGGGCTGGACTTGTTTGTAGATTAGTGGGGTCGACATTTGAAATATCATCTCTCTTCTGGTAGATATTCCTCGGTGTAGGTAATTCTACATAATGAATTGGGAAAGTCTCCTGAGTAGATTAGAGCGAGCGAGATTAGATCTAGAGACTAACCTCCTGAAGGACCTGATCTGCCAAATGACTCGCATGAAAGTCCCTTTTGGCAGGAGGCATTCTGGATGCTTTCTCCTTGATCAAAAATTCTGCCCCAGAATTCATTCCACCAGGTGTCATCGTTCTGGCTAGATTTTTCTCTATGAAAGGTGAAAAAGGAAAATCATATCAGTTCTAAGAAGAAAAATTTTACTACGGATGATGTTATGCTTCAGGAAAGCATGCATTCCATCTACAATCCAAGGTTTTTCAATTGTATTCCGGTAAAAAACATGTGCCCCAGCTACCCTTAATTATTGGGCTACACAGTGCAGCAGGTAACAGGCAGCGCTTGTTAATATCAAAAGGCCTACAGATATACCCATTGATGATCTGAATGCATAAAATGATTCGAGTATGAGACCATGATCTAGCTCAACTGGCATACAATTTCTTGCCTCCCTTCGTGGCTCGGTATCAAGCCTTTCAATCTAAAATGTGTGCTCCAGTGTGCACGTTTGAGTTCATGGAAAACTGCAACTCATCATCCATCTGATTGCAGCATTGGCTGCACTACCTTCTTAACTAATATCATGAACTAGTCAATATCTTTAACAGCATATATGCATACCTTCTGGATACTCACTGACAAAAGGAATACCACTCCCACGCTGAGAAGAAAGTCGATCAGGTGCTGCAGGGATATTCATGATAGCATCTACAAGATGAAAGAAAAAATGGAGCAATCTAAAGAAGAAAGAAAGAACTGGAATTCTTGAGGTAGAAAAGAAAAAGAAAACAAGCATTAATGTGAGTGGCAGATTGCTTCCAGGTTTTACAAATGGGGCATTCAGTATTCATAGCATTGTTAACATAAATGGCTTAGGGACCAACACTTTTGTTACCGGTTTCTCTCAAATTTCTATCTATGAGACTTCTTTGTGCAGTATGGTTTAAATGTTGATATGCCTAATTGGTTTCAGTTTCCCAATGAGGAAGGACATAAGATAAACCTCTAGAAGGACTATAAGACCTAGGAATTTGGTAGCTTCTACTGTTTACTTCGATCCGAGACAGTCCAAAAACGATCTAATTCCATCATTATAGCAAATTGTGGATTTATCTCTAAACTGTATATGTAACAACTAAAGGAAGGTGAAGAAAAAATCTTCTTGGACATATATTTCAATCAAGTTGCCTCTATTTTAGCTAAATCTATTATCAAAGCCTGCAACTAGAATTAAAGAACCCAAAAATGAGCAACTAAATTCATCAAATATGCTCCTCAGTACATGAAGACTCCTATATGCCACGAAAAGAACTAGCTCAGGCTGCCCCGACACCCCCGCCTCGCCCCACCAGAAGCTAAATGGCACATCATCAAGGTATGTAAGTTTGAGCAAAGTTCCTTCAGCCATTATGAGCCTAATGAGAAAACTTTTGTACAGCTGATCACAGGAATTAGGAATTCCTTAATTCACATGATTCAAAGTAGTCAACCAAAATTAAACCTTTCCATTACTTCAATGTTTCACAATACAATAAACCGATGATATAACCATTTTCACGAATTTTTTATTTAGTTGATCTGTAGCAAATTCCTAGTTAAGATGATGTAGAGTTAATCTTTTTGTGCAGTATATCCTTATCCCAAATAAGGTTACATTTTCAAGATCACGAACCTTCTGCGCACAAGGTAAGACAACATGAACTGTCTATTGTGTCCCAGTTATTTACAGAAAACAATACCTCTTGGTTTTGAGGTACAACAAAATGAAGAGATAGATGAAAGAAAATAGGAAAAAGCAATGGCACTTTCATGTCATCTTTTCTCCTATGTCATCTTTCATGTCAGTGTTTGGTTTATCTTCAAGCAAATCAAATCAATTGAAAGAAAAGAAGTTAAACAAGATGTTCTATTAATTGTTTACTGTTAGTTGAGTCAGAATGTAGAAGTCAAATTCAACAGGAGAATAATTCTCATTCAAGACATACACTAAAATATCCAACCTGCAGTAGAAACCAAAGGCAAAGTGAACCCCCTAATCCAAATATTTTGGGTTACAAGCACTGGAAATTTAATGCCTATCAGATGGTTAATGAATTTCATTTGTGATATTTTACCATGAGGTCCCTTCGTATCAAGGGAGCAGACACGTTTCAGCATCTTGCACACATCTCTAGTAATATTTTGAACAACTTCAGATTCATGCCTGCCCATATCAAGAGACATGCAATAATAGAGATTTATCAAAAGGGAACAAATCTGAATAAATTATCTTAATCTCATACCTCCATATTACATCTCATGTTCTAAACGTTTTGGCTGAAAATCAGTTCATTTTACTGCTCTCAATTCAGAGAGCTTGCAAATAAAAGGGATAATGCTACCGAAATAGGCAATCAAGATGTTACCTGTCAATTCGCACCAGATGTGGAGTGAATTCTGCTATTTTTCTGAAAGCAATCCTCCACATGTTTACTACCTCCTCAGTGTAGGTTTTCCCAAGGTCATCAAATGCCTTTTCAAAGCATCCTTTTTGGGACATAACATCCTTCTGATTCACATGGTAGAGAACTGGGAGAATGTGTTTTGTTTCATGGTATTTGACGATCAGTACAAGTTCATCCAAACACCATATTGAAGTTGCATAGTTCCTTGAGATTATAGGAATTAAAACCTCTGCTTTCTCAATTGCTTTCTCAATCTCCTTCTTAACAACTCTGCCCCTACGGAATCCCTCATCAATGATAAATGCAATGTCTTCCTTACGGAATGCACCACAAACATGGCTAACAAAACCATATCGGATTTCACCCCTAAAACTGATGAAGATCATCTAATTTGGGAGGATAAAAGGTACCTGGAGATCAACGAGAGGCAGAACAAAAGCTTTAAATACAATAATGGACAGATCCGTAAGCTCTAATATATAGCTCATCATGGTTCAAGAAACATGCAACAAATAGAAGATGTGGGAAAATAATGAAACTGCATGTGATGACCTCAAAGATTGTAGTGCCAAGATTATAAATTAGAAGTTGGCTGTTACTGTTGTCAAAATTTGTCAAAAAAAATTGAATGTTTCTCAGTGTATCAAATATCCCATGAAAAGTTCTACAAAATGCATCCTAATATAACATGCACATTGATAATTTGTAAAATGCACCCTAATATAACATGCACACTGTTAATTTACAAAATGCAGCCTGATAATGTATCATTTTGAAGTGACTTACAACATCATTACAGATCAACCATATAACATGCAGTCTGCTAGAATACTTCTCTCATATCACTTCATTCAATTTGATTACAGATACTAGATGGAATCTATTCCAATAGGCATTTCAAAGCTTTGCAGTTGATAACTTGATCCACCCTTAGTAATAAAATGCCCATTGACAAATTTTTGACAATTTCAGGCAATTCTTTCTGCTTATTCTATACCACATCTTTATGGATTACTACTGTCCCCTTCCCACATCCCTTAAACAGCATATGACAGACAGCTAGCTGAAGCCAACTATAAACCAGATAACTATTGGAAATAGATAATGTAGTATCATGATACCATTATCATAGATCATGTGATCAAACACAAACTGAAGATTAACCACCGGTATACAGAGTTCAAGTATATAATATCAGCACATGCCATCTAAATAACCATTTAGAAGAACATGCATCATGGCAAAGTCACTAGACGCAAAAAAAAATGGAAAGAAGAAAAAGAAGCACACAAGAAAGTAGAAAAGGGAACTCAGTTAGTATCATGATACCATTATCATAGATCATGTGATCAAACACAAACTGAAGATTAACCACCGGTATACAGAGTTCAAGTATATAATATCAGCACATGCCATCTAAATAACCATTTAGAAGAACATGCATCATGGCAAAGTCACTAGACGCAAAAAAAAATGGAAAGAAGAAAAAGAAGCACACAAGAAAGTAGAAAAGGGAACTCAGTTAGATAAGATAGCTTGGTTACCAGCTCCAAATGAGCTCTTGTGCATAAAGCAACACCTGCAGAAACGACCACCAGCTTCTAAAGTTGTGAGACTAGCTTCATGTTCTACCAGTTAAGGGGAGAATGAAATAATAAAGCTCATGCCAGAGCCATTTGTACTTCTTATAGTCTTCTTCAGGACATTCAATTTAATGTGAAACATAGGGAAGCTTACATTCAAAAGTTGAGTGTATCTCTAACTCTTTTTGGAGATTAGTGGATAGTGCTACTTGTTGACTGTAAACACATTATGATTCGTATATATTAGAGAAATGAAATCACTCATTCATCTAAAAATCAGAAAGCAAACTCTTCTAAATCATAGTAATCGATTAGGAACATATAGTTCAAAATCTATGGAGTGTAAGGCTAAAAGCATGGTACAACTGTTACAAACAACAAAAGCTACTTACCAAAATTTGACTATAAAACAAAGAAGGTAATCAATGAGCTAGGGCCAACAAGGCAGTGAATTGTAAGGTAAAACGGACAAAAGCGTCAAGTAGCAATTAACAATATAACTGAAGACATAACAGAAAAACAATCTCCATTAAGACTACTCATTCAGATGCTCTCAAAGTCAAATATTGTTTAAAACATATAAGCAAAAACCAACTAGTGTACAGAACCAAAAGATAAATCAAAGCATATTTCTTAATCTTCCTAGACCAAAGAACGTACAGACCAGATCAGTCCCGATGACAACACGGACAGCAGAAAAGGTGCGATCTGTAAGGTTAACTCCCCAAATTTCTCAGATTCTCCAATCAGATCACTGTCATTCATCTGAATCTAACAAGAAGAATCACGATCAGTATTGATCCGAAGGCAGTATTAACCTCACTTTTTCCGAAACATAAAGAAGTTGACCTGAGGACTGAAACCTCACCGGAACATGATCCGTCCATGTAGAAACCGCGTCGACGATGCTCGTCAGGTTTTTGGCGATTGAAGCCGTCTACGTCCTATAATTGCGCCACGTGTTAATGTGCAGAGGAGAGAGAAAGAGCGCGTGCTTCAGTATGTCAGGTTTAGTTCCATAATTCCATGTACGTTAAAACTTCTCTGAACCTCATTTTCGTATTATAAAATGATTTTATACTATTAAAAAGTTAATTCTTACTATTTTAGTTTTGGATATTTTAAAATTTTAATTAAGTAACTTGATTTAAATCATTGACTTGTCGATAATTAATAAAATACATAAAAATTAATATTCATATTTTGAATTTATGATAAATAACAACAATCAAACACTTAATTGAGATTTTTAATATTTTTATAAATTATTAGATAATTGAACCTACAATCTCTTCATGTTTAGAAATCTTAAAAATATAAGAAAATGATGTGATTCACCGAAAAAAAACCATAAATTCTCTTAAAATTTAGGAATAAATTAAATTAAATTAAATTTTTAAATAATAATATTAATTAAATTACTAATAAAATACTAATATATTTCAAATTTATTATAAATTAACCTATTACTATTTTTATTATTAGTTTATTACAATAAAAAAGGAGAAATATAATTAGGGGCACCCAAAATTTAACCGATATAAAGCAGCAGTTGTTGGCCTGAATTTTAGAGTAGAACTAGGACGGAGCAAACTCTGTGTTATATCCTAGTGACTTAATTATAATTTATAATTGTTGATTTATATAATAATTTATCGTATCAATGACTAATTTTATACTAAACTATGCTTGTAATTTAAGAAAATTAAAAAAAAAATCTTTAATCTCTAAAGTTTTTGAAAATTTTATGTTTCTTTCAGTTTTTGTAAATAATATATTTTTCTTACACTTCTACTAAAAAATAATGTTAAAATACATACAACCGAAAATGAGACAATAACAAAAAATGTTACCTACGTAACAATAACTCAATTTTTAAGCTTGAATTGAATTAAACTTAAACTAATAATTTATTATAGTAAATTTAAATAGTTAGAGTTAACTTCAAATGTTAATTAGATTACTATATCAATAATATTTAATTAGTTCATGTAAAATATCCGTGCGTACATTCAAAGTTTAAGAGATTGAGTTTTTGTAAAGTTATTTAAATTACTTTAGAGGTCTATATCTTTTTACCTATTAAAAAATAACATTAAATTGAGATTTTAAATACAATTTACTCAAATTTTAGACAATTTTTATATTATGAATTTAAACAATTTTATATTAGAATTGTATTTTTATTTTAAGTCTTTTTCTCGATAAATAAATTTTTAAAATAGAAAAATTAAAAATTATTGTATGTGTTGGTTTATACGCAATAGCTAATTGGTCGATTGTGATTTTTGTGATATATTTGTTTAAAGACATTATTTGTCTTATGCATTTTTTGATTAACTAATCTATAAAATAAAATCTACAAGATAAATATATATTGCAAATAAAGTTGCAATAACTCATAGTTACGTGATTTATATTGTATTAGTTGAAAACGATCTAGAAGGGGGGTTGAATAGATCTTCGAAATTTTTTCGCAAAGTTACAGTTTTTATAGAGGTTCGGTGCTAAAACCTACGTTTTCTACCTAAGCTCCCACTTAGGATTTTAGCAAAACTCTTTACTACACACTTTTTAGTTCAATGTGAACTCTTCAACACCACTTGATTTCCGGCTTAAGTTACACCTCACAATCGATATATCTTCCGGTACAAATCCTACCTCACAAGTGATTATCCTCTAATCACTCAACTCACAATAATCACAATGATAAAAACTTAAAATGATAATGCTCAGTACAGCTAAATAGAATTAAGAACAAACTAAGAGCAAAATTGAGAGCAAATATGGAACTATGTGACTTTTCTTCACTTTGGACTTGTGTTACGATCATTTGATGTTCCAATATTTATTTGCAGGCTTCCAGATGCTTTCTAAACGTTGTGAAATTTTTCTATCCGTTGTAGATTGCTCATAGCGGTTCTAGTGTGATTTTTTTCCCGTTTGTAATCAATTGACTCAGTCAAATTTTGATCAGCTACACCTGATAGTCGACTAGTCGAGGTGTAATAGTCGACTAGTACCTTATAGTCAACTTGTCTCCAAAGCATCAGTCGACTATCACTAACGTTTTTCTTAAACTTTTTGCTCCGCTTTTCGAATAGTCGACTAGTCCATTTATCCAACTTACAAGTCTGTTGTTTTTAGTCGACTTGCAACGTGTCAGTTGACTTGTCTTGGCACGAACTGACAGATCTGATATTATTGGTTGACTTGTGACATTCTAGTCAACTAGTGCTAGATCTCATGAAATATTTTGCATGATCTTTAATATTTATTTGTTGGGATACAAATTTGAAATCTTCATCCATGATCTGATCTTACATAATCTCTTGCACGTTGTCTATTTCTTGAATATGTCAATCTTGATTTGTATTAATCATTTATTTGAATATCAATCCAAAATACCTGAAATTATTTCTTAACCAATTCTATACATTTTATTATTATCAAAACATAGAAGGATTTAATTTGTCAACCACCATTGATCCAACATTGGTTTGTTCTTAATTATATTATATGTTAAAATATGGAGATACTTGAAGGAACATATGAATATTTATTAGATAACAAATTTAATAACTTCGATAAGAGAATTCTGTTTAAAACATTACTTATTTGTCTATAAATTTTGCAATTGTGATAATTGTATAATTAATCTTGAAACTTAATATTTCTAAAGTATTTTATGTATGAGTTGCTATTTTGTAATATTAATTATAACATACCTTTGTCAACGGTAACTCAGTAAACGATTATTAGATATGATATTAATGATATGGATGTATTTGAGTGATCACTATAAGATTTATTAAATTAAAGTAAGGAATAATGTCATGTTATTCTTATTTAGTATTAAAAAATTATTAGTTAAGGTGAAATCATACTTTAAAAATAATTTTTAAATTTTATTAATGAATTTAATTATTAATGATATAAAACTAATATAATCATATTAAAATAAACTAAACATTAATTTTATGCCATATATCTAATTGAAGCATTGTGTTATAAAAAAGATTAAATAACAATAGTCGAAAATATTTTGATATTCTTAATTCTTAGGTGGTCACAATATATTATTTGATATTAATCTTGATATATAAATATAGATTGTTTAATTAGATAATTAAAATAAATTTAATAAATTTTATTTATTAAATATTAAATATAATTAATGATTAAATTAAACAGCTAAGAAAGAAGTAATAGAAGATTCTCATATTTAACCACAAAAAAGAAAATTACCACAAAATTGGCAATATAACCATAACAAAAACAAGGAGCTATTTTTTCAACAGGAAGAAACTTAAAGGCCAAAAATGTATGTCAAATTATCCTTTATAATAAAATACAACTTAAACCTTAATATTTTGAAAAATTTTAACCCTACATTAATTAAATATCGTGTACTCTATTGGCATCAGAACTTTTGTGTCAAAAATAATAATCCAACTTTATTCCAGTTAATTTAAACCACACATTTATATGAGCCTAACATAAATATGTGAATCTCATTTAATAAAGTAGAGCAAGAACTGAGAATCTGATACGGCCTCATCTTCAAATTGTACGATACAAAGCCTAAAACGCGACTTGAATTTGAACCTAAATATACATAACGAGTAACGGAAGAAGAAATAACTTCAAGGGAAGAAAAGTTTAAAATATGGGGTTTGATTTTTGAGTAGTTCTCAGCATTGCCTCTGCCTTCCTACAAGCCTCTCTTCCGTTCATTCACTCTTGCAAAAATCCAAAACAGTAGCAAATTCAACATCTCCTTAGTTTGTCTTCCAAATCATGGCCCGAATTGTTGCCTGACCCGACTCAAACCAACTAGAACCGACTCAATTTTCCCCTTCCTGACCCGTGACCCATTCCTCTCTACTAGTTGAAACGAACAGTGGAACTAATTTCTTAACTACCCGTCACTTTTTCCCCCAAGATGAGCCCAAGTTATGCAGCCGAACAAAATCCCTTATCAGCCCATTTAACCTAAAAAGATCCAGCTGGATCCGACCCGGCCCTGCTCATCCCCCGACCTAGCGTTGGCTACCACCATCTTTGAATGTCTCCGAATTACAATCTTCTGGTCGTTTTTACCTCCTCCGTTTTATCTTTTCCGGTCTGCAAGGGTGTTCCGGTTCCCTTTCCAATTTCTTTAATCGTTTGCTTAAATTTCCAATTCTTTTACTTGCAGCATCTCGGTCTTGCGCAATCAAACAATCTTTGTTCTTCAATCCCTTTCTGCCTGGTTTTCATTGCATTAGCTTCCCTCATTCGTTATCCTGTATGTGTTTACCCAAATCCCCAAAGTCGGGTCAGGTTAAATGTGATCCCAGCCTAACCCGACCCATCGTATTGGGTAGATCATATTTTCCTGCAAACTCGTAGTCTACCGCGCTTGGAATGTCCCCATCCTCAAACAACTGCGCATGGATTTCATAGTCTTTGAAGTTGTACGAGCCTAGAATGACGCCATAAATATTCTGTGGTTTCATATTATAGAAGCAACACATGTCTGGCACATGTATTACTTTGACCACGTCCACTAGCTGTTAAGATAGAAACAAACTGTACATATTGTTAGCTAATCGTTAGGGAGATTTGAATTCAATTTTATCTCCTTGTACGTAGGAGTTATCTTGTGTAAAATCATGTA
>JANIJH010000003.1:5970158-5983683 GCA_024520975.1 Erythroxylum areolatum
ATTATTCTATAAATTAATAAATATTAATTTATCGATAAATTAATAAAATATTCATTTATCGATAAATTAATAACTTCATATAAGATAATAATTTTTCATATCCCAAAAATATTCATTTATAGTGGTTTTACTGTATATGATGTAATTGTAATATTTTAAATATTTATTCTTAATTTTCTATTTGTATGATGATTAAATAATTTTTATATTAATTGTGATTATTATTTATATGAAAATATGTGAAAAATAATATTAATAAAACAAATAAAATTTATTTTAAATTTCTATTATTATGATTTTTGGAGATATGGTTGATGTAAAATTATAAAGTATATAGTACTAATGAACTATTTTGTAATTTTAAAATTTTCATGGACTATTTCATAAAATTAAAAATTTCTTGAAAGGTGTTCGATATTAACCAATACTAATATAATACTGTATAAGAACTTAATCTGGTATCAAAATCAGTATAATATTCATAATATTAATAATATCCCTGCAATGACGAAAAAAATAATCAAGAGAAATCATCGAAACTTACTGCATTATCAAGATGTAGGTCGAATATCTTTGCCATTACTTCCTCCAAACTGATGGGTTTTAATAATATGGCATTATCATCACTTCAAGTCAATGTTGGCGTCCATTCCAAAAAATGTAAAACTTGCTGAATGTTTAATTGCGTTTCTGCAGTTAATAGTTGCATAAAAAAATTGGTAGCTTCACTACTCAAATGCTCTTGCATTTCTAGCCATATGCTTTCATCGTTTTTTAGTTTAGTAATGCGCAATTATGCATGTTTAGTTGTTGTATAGGCATGAAAATTTTTTTTATTTTTGTCTTCTTCTTTAAGCCATCTTATGCCAAATTTTTGTTTCTAAAAAGCTCATGTTCTCAGCAATACGTTCTAAGTCAGACCAAGGAATGATTCTATCGCTAATCGCTTCTACTACATTTGGCATATATGGCTAAGGCTCCAATTATGTCTGATCTATCAACTTTATATGAATAAATTGCTCATGATTTTGGATAATTGTAGGAGCATAAGAAGACTTCTACGTAACCCAAATTTTATCATTAACATTGAAGATAGCTTCATGATAGTCGAACGAAACTTGCAAAGGATTCAACTTATCAAGGGAAATCATTAGTTCCATAAGGGCAATCAAAGAGGGTTGGT
The DNA here is from genome assembly GCA_024520975.1 of Erythroxylum areolatum. Lineage (NCBI taxonomy): Eukaryota > Viridiplantae > Streptophyta > Magnoliopsida > Malpighiales > Erythroxylaceae > Erythroxylum > Erythroxylum areolatum. The sequence continues at coordinate 5,971,342 of JANIJH010000003.1, forward strand.
GAAGCTTTTGTAATGTTTTAAGACGATGTATTGATTGTGGCGATCCTGCTCCTCTAATGTTCCAGAACAACATTGTCGTTATTGTCATGGAAAAGTTAATTAAGTGGGAGCTAATGATCTGGTTAAAATAGTCTTGGGCATGTCGAAATAATTTTTACAAGGTTGTCTCTTTTTGGATTCTTTGGTTGTTCTTGCTTGTGTATCATATACTGAAGACATATAGCAAACTCGGTTTCAGTTTTGGGATTGTTCCAGTTGTCAAGCAAAGGATCATTAATCACTTCAATTGCTAGTTTTTGTATGTCAAGTAAATCATCTCCTGTTATTAAGACTCGAGGCTGTTGATTAGAAACTAAAGAGAGTTTCTCATGTAAGGGATCCGTATTTTGTTTACCAATGTCCTCAATTGAAGTAGAAGCTTCGAAAATAATCATGTTGATTTCTTTGTCAAGTTGCGTCTAGAATGGTTTTGGCTGATAAACTGATAAAGTGGGCTGCACCAAGTACTCAGCCCACCAACAAGACCCACAACCCATACACAAAGGACAATCCGTATAGCACACAAGAAGACAACGCAAGGAGACAAAACAACAAAAACGCATGCCACAGCAGAGAACCAATTTTTGCAGCTCCCTTTGCTTCCTCTGTACATAGCACTCCCTCTCTGTACCAGAATCGCATTAGCCGCCCATTCTGGTACAGATTCTACACTAGCCAATAGTTAGCCCCTAGTTTTTAGTATAAATGCTCTTCATCTGTACAGTTCATTTTATGATGAAATAGAGAAAATATTTCTCATCAGCAGGGCATTTTTCATGGTATCAGAGACAAAGGTCTGATCCACATCCTACTTACCATAATGTCACAAATAATAGACAGTAACACCAACTCAAATCTGGAAAAATACTCTATCACAACTACAGAAAACCCTGGAGCTGTTTTAGTTACAACCCTTCTCAATGGGAATAACTACTTAACCTGGAGCAAATCAATGTTGATTGCTCTATGTGCTAAAGACAAGCTGTCATTTGTGGATGGCACTTGCACACAACCAACAGAAGACGTGGCCTTGCTTACCAGATGGAGAAAGGCAGACTCCATGGTGAAATCATGGGTACTCAACTCCATGGTGAAAGAACTCAGCGATGCTTTCCTGTCATTCCCCACAGCCAGAGAGCTTTGGGAGGAACTGAGAGAAAGGTTTGGGGAGGCCAATGGGCCACTCCTGTACCAAATAGAGAGAGAAATCAGCCTTTTCAAACAAGGTAATCTTACTATCTCTGCATACTACACGAAGTTGAAGAAGTATTGGGATGATTTAGCTAGCCTAGACCCGATGCCTACATGCACATGTGATGCTGCTAAAGCAATTTCCAGCAAGGAAAATACTCACAGGTTAGTGCAGTTTCTGATGGGCTTGAATGAGGACTATGAGCATGTGGTGAATCAGGTCATGTTGATGGAGCCTCTACCTCTAGTAAACAGAGCTTTCGCAATGATGCAAACTGTTGAAAGGCAGAAAACAGTCAGTGCAGGTAATGATAGAAATATAAGTGTAGCAATGATGGCAAAGCAGCCCAACATTAATGCCAAAAGGGGAGGAAGAAACAATAGCAACAGTGGCAGAAAACCATTCATCAAGAAAGAAGACAAATTTTGTAACAAATGCGGGAAGACAGGCCATACCATAGAAACATGCTTCAAGATCTATGGTGTTCCCGATTGGTACAAGGAACTGACAGGACATAAAAACAGAGCCAATTTTGCCACAATCAATGACACCCCTGCAGAGATACAACAAGAGGCAAGTGAATATACTGAAAGAATTGAACACATTCCACAAGATTTAGCAACCTTCATACAACAGGAAATCTCCAAAGCAATCAAAGGAAAGGGGACGAGAGAGGTAAAATTAGGGCGGACTTGCAAATTACGCAGGTAATATCACTAGCAAAACACATCTATGCAATGCAAATAACAAGTGTACATGGCTGATTGATTCAGGTGCATCATCCCACATGATTGGGAACTTAGACCATTGTTATGGGCATGAAATAAATCGCATTTTTGAACCTGTTACACTCCCAGATGGTACAAAACAGCAAGTGAAACACATATGTCAGGGCACACTCGGAGATAAGATAACACTTGATGGATTTTTGCATATTCCACACTTCTTCAAAAATCTACTGTCCGTAAACAAGCTTGCTACACAGAATAACATTGCTGCTGTATTCGTATCTAATAGGTTATTTTTGCAGGACCTACAGACTAACAACGTGGTGGCAGCAATCAAGGCAAAGGGTGGACTGTATGAGCTGAGTGCAGAAGATTTACTACCCCCAGGAACTTTGAAAGGCATCCCCTAGATTTTTACTTAACCAAGAATGTAGCATTGCATGCATCAATTCCCTTCAATGTTTGGCACAACAGACTAAGCCATGTTTCCACCGAGAAAGTAAAACACATCAATGAAATTAGTTTTTTGAATTTCCATCTGCCTGATTGTCAAATCTGTCCTCTGGCCAAACAGCACCGAAAACCTTTTCCCAAACATAGAATTCAGACTATTAAGCCTTTTGAAATACTTCACATGGACCTATGGGGACCATATAGAGTCCCCACCCTAGATGGTTCACAATTCTTCATCACAATTGTAGATGATTTTCCAGAGCCACATGGACTTTTCTGGTCAAACACAAGTCTAGCACACAGCCCATCATAACCCAATTTATCACAGCTATTGAAAAACAATATGAAACCAAAGTTTTAAAGATCCAGACAGACAATGGGAGGAAATTTTTAAACAGTGAATGCAGCAAATACTTTGCAGACATGGGGATCATGCATAAGAAGAGTTGCCCATACACTCCCCAACATAATGGAGTGGTAGAAATAAAGCACAAACATCTACTACAAATCACACGGGCGTTATTGTTCACAGCCAACTTACCTAAACAGTATTGGGGGGAAGCTCTCTTCACTGCCACTTATCTCCTAAACCGCATTCCAACCAAGGCCCTGCAATGGAAAACTCCTTATGAAAAATTGCATCATAAGAAACCAACCTATGGACACCTAAAAACTTTTGGGTGTCTATGCTTTACTCTCAACAAGACCCCCCTTAAAACCAAACTTGATCCTAGAGCATCCAAATGCATCTTCCTTGGTTACATGCCTAACTACAAAGCCTATAGGGTCATGGACATGGACACCCAAACCATTTTCTCTTCTAGAGATGTGACTTTCCATGAAGACACTTTCCCCTTTGCCAAAACACATTCCAATCCTCAGTTGACCCCACTACCATTATTCCCTCACAACTTAATTCATGATAATGCAGACACCATTAGTGACATACCAGAACCAACACACACACAGCCCACTATTAGCCCACTCACAACAGAAACCACATCACCACAACACCACCTCACCATTGACCAAGAAAGTACCATAAACAGTAACATTAGGAGGAGTCAAAGAACCCACATCACACCCAAATACCTTGAGGATTACGTTCACCAAGCTTCAGCTCATCCCCCCACTCCTCCCCTTGATCCAGCAGTCACCACTTTGCCCATCTGTAGCCCTACAGAAGTACACAGTGACAAGATATCAGAATTCCAGACCATTCCTACATCAGATCACAAAGACCTCATAGGTAATGTGTGTTCTACCTTTGAGCCTCTATCTTATGAAACAGCCAGCAGGTCTCCGGATTGGGTAAGATCCATGCAAGAACAACTCGCTGCCCTCTAAGCCAATCAAACATGGAAGTTAGACAAATTACCTAAAGGAAAGCGGGCTATAGCTTCCAAATGGGTCTATAAAGTTAAGCACAACCCTGATGGCACAGTGGACAAATTAAAATCAAGACTAGTGGCAAAGGGTTTCAATCAACGGGAAGGTGTGGACTACTCGGAGGTTTTCTCGCCAGTAGCCAAGATTGTAACAATCCGAACATTCCTAGCTATCGCCACAATCTGAAAATGGCCCATCATACAATGCGACATTAATGATGCTTACCTACATGGCACCCTAGACGAGGAGATCTACATGTTACCACCACAAGGCTATGAAAAAGCAAAGATATGAGAAGTTTGTAGACTGTTAAAATCTATCTACGGGCTCAAGCAAGCAGGCCGCCAATGGCACAAAGAATTAACCACAAAATTAAAGGGGTTAGGTTTTGACAAAACTGAAGTAGATCATTGCCTCTACACTAAGGGCCAAGGTATTAATTTCATTGCCATTATTATTTACGTAGACGACATTCTAATCACTGGAGCAAGAGAGGAACACTTGAGCACTATCAAAGATGCTTTCAACAGAGAATTTCCCATTAAAGACCTCGGCTATGCTAAATTCTTCCTCGGAGTTAAGATAGCAAGATCAAACAAAGGCATGATACTCAGCCAACACAAGTATATACGAGACATCCTACAAGAAACTCATCTACTGGACTGCAAACCATGTATCACACCTATAGTCCCGGGCCAGAAACTTACCACAGATGAGGGGGCTCTACTCCCAGATCCGGAGTTGTACAGACGCATCGTCGGTCGTCTCCAATACCTAAGCTTCACGCGACCCGACCTCACCTATGTCACACAACAGCTCAGTCAATTCATGCAATCGCCAAGGAAGCCCCATTGGGACGCAGTCACCCACGTCCTTAAGTACCTCAAAGGAACACAGACCCAAGGGATATTTTACGATTCCGAATCAGATATGAGACTTACAGCTTACTCCGACGTGGATTGGGCCAGTTGCGTGTTCAGTCGTCGATCTTTGACTGGCTTTTGCATCTTCCTCGGTAGATCTCCCATCTCCTGGAAAACCAAGAAGCAAACGACTGTTAGTCGCTCATCAGCCGAGGCCGAGTATCGCAGTTTAGCTTCCACCACTTGCGAGCTCAAGTGGATCGTCCACTTATTACGATGTTTTCAGATAGACAAACCCAACGCCATACCTCTATACTGCGACAATCAAGCCGCGATCTACATCTCCCGAAACCCTGTCTTCCACGAACGAACGAAGCACTTGGAGATTGACCTCCACCTCGTGCGGGATGCAGCAAACTCAGGCTTCCTAGATCTCCAGCACGTACGCAGCCACCAGCAAATCGTAGACCTTTTCACCAAGCCTCTTACCTCACGCACGCTTGAAGCCCTAAAAACTAAGTGCGGATCCGTCAGCCTTCTAGAGCTCCGACTTGAGGAGGGGGTGATAAAGTGGGCTGCACCAAATACTCAGCCCACCAACAAGACCCACAACCCATACACAAAGGACAATCCGTATAGCACACAAGAAGACAACGCAAGGAGACAAAACAACAAAAACGCATGCCACAGCAGAGAACCAATTTTTGCAGCTCCCTTTGCTTCCTCTGTACATAGCACTCCCTCTCTGTACCAGAATCGCATTAGCCGCCCATTCTGGTACAGATTCTACACTAGCCAATAGTTAGCCCCTAGTTTTTAGTATAAATGCTCTTCATCTGTACAGTTCATTTTATGATGAAATAGAGAAAATATTTCTCATCAGTAGGGCATTTTTCATAAACTTTTTTGGAAGCCACTGATCTTACTATTTTTGAGATAACTTTTAATTTGGATGCTTGACATGACAAATATCTTCAGAGTGGCCAACTTGCCAACAATGTGGACAGTAGGATGGTATCTCCTCATCCGGAACAATTTTTGCCAGAAGCCTATCGAGTCTTCCATTTGTATCCATATACACATAAGGAGTGGCTTCATTAAATCGATCTCTACTTGCAATCTTGCAATATTGGGTCATTTGAAATTTGCAGTCGCAGAATCTAATTGAAGAGGCTGGCCAAAAGTTCTTGCAATATTAAACAAAACTTCTTTGTTCATAAATTGAATTGGCAATGTGGGCAAAGTAAACCAAATTGGAACCACCGACGATTCATGATCAATATGAAAAGTAGGAGTCCATTTAAAAACTCGCATGGATTTACCATCAATTGTACCAAATTCCACGTGAATATACTCTATGAAAATCATATTCAATATCCATGTTCATAATAATATGGTGAGAGTCAGAGTAAACCAACCGTGGTTTTGATATCTTGAAACATAAAGAATTTTCGAATTAAATCCAATCTGGGTCTTCCCTGGGAAAATTTGCCAACAAGTGTAAAACAAAATGGAAGGGGCATCTTATCAACAACTGCTTTTGTAACTATTATTGAAGGCTTACCACGGTGTATAGTGATTGTCGGCTAAGGCAAAAAAGAATTAGTTGCTGTGGACACTACGTACACTTGGAGAAGATGTGAGACTTGAAGAAAGGAAGGACGATATGGAGGCGTTGGTGGGTCGCCATCACTGGCAAGTGGCAAGATTGTCGGCCATAACCAAGCAAAGGAGATATTTTGTTGACGAAGATGATGATTATTTTATTTTTAGTTCTCTTTCTTTCTCTCTTTGCATATGGATCATTTAGAAATAACCTCTCTATTAGTTAGGTGCGCATATTATTAAACTTTCCCAGATCTCGCGATCTAGTAAGATTCATACTAGGTGTTATTGTTGTTAATGTTGTAATTTGTTTGTTTATGATTTTCTTTCGATTGCCATTGTTATATTTGATCTACAGTGCAACCAAGTCAAGAATTTCACTTGTCATTAGTATACCAACTGACCATTTTTACTAGTAATTGATATCTCTAATATCATGCTTAGAGTTTCCATATTGACTAAAAATGAAGTTTCAAGTTTTTATTTCATAATCAACTACTTTGACAATTATTCTAATTTCGTCAATAAGATTTAGGAATCACATGACTAATATTAAAGATAATGTTGCAAATAACAATATTATGTTTGCGTTAGTGTAATCATTTTACTTTTTAAAGTTTTGAACCCTACATATATATTTATAAGGATTATAAGTAAGATGGTTGCTATGATATATGAGATACAAAATTTATAAGCTTTTGTAATATTTTATCAGCAAGTTATAACTGAAATTATGTTAATAAAATTAAGTTCTAACTTAATAGTTATTTGTTTAGAGTGAAGTAGGAAAAAGAGAATAAGAAAGAAGTTATACTACTCGTGTGCAAGAGCAAAATTTTAGTGTGTAAGGATTGATATCTCATTGTAACACCCATCTAATTGGTGTGAAATAATACTTTTTAGTGTGTGAAATGATTTTTTAAGAATATGGTGATATGCATCGTATAACTTAATAATATCATTTGTGTAATACAATAGTATTTTTGAATAATTTATATTTTTTCATATTATAATAATACAACGGAGATGAGTGATGAAATAAAAATGAGAAAATTATTTACACTAAGCTTCTACCTCTTATTCTCCACATTAGACTAAACTTAACAAAATTTTAGGGGTCAAGGTTCCCTTTCATCATTCTATTCTTTCATCCATTGCATCTTATTTTCAACCCCATTATAGCAGAATGGAGACAATAAAAATCAATATATCATGACTCAAAAAATAGACTCAAACAAATATCATTACAAATAAGAAATATTTTGCTTTTATAGTGGAAGATATGTCATGGACTTAAAAAATGGATAGGAATTAAGGGAGCATTTTGTGCTATACGTCAAAAAAGGGATTAATTGTTCCTTTAATGTTTCTTGGTTGCTTCGTTATTAGAGCGCCAAGAGAAAAGATGGGTTCATTTTCTAGAATCCATTAATTTAGTAAATGAACCTATTTAGACATCTCACTCATCTTACAAGTTTGACAAAAAAAAATTAGTCCAGAAACTTTTCAAAGATAAAAGTCTTAAAGTCACCTTACACAAATTGGTATGACTTAAGAATAAAATTCCCAAAGTAAGCTTTATTTGTTGAATGGATATCTTCCAAAATGTTAAGAACCAATAATAGATTTATCTATGTTTTCAGTGAATACAACATGAAAGATACGAACTATAATCATCTCTTCTTTATATTTTATCATACCAATTGTATTTATAAATTCACTCTCTAATGTTAAGCTATTTAGACATCTCACTCTTCTAAGAAGTTTGACAAAAAAAAAAAAAGTCCATAAACTTTTCAAAGATAAAAGTCCTAAAGTCACCTTGCACAAATTGGTATGACTTAAGAATAAAATTCCCAAAGTGAGCTTTATTTGTTGGATGGATATCTTCCAAAATGCTAAGAACCAATAAAAGATTTAGCTATGTTTTCAATGAATGCAACATCAAAGATGTAAACTATAATAATCTCTTTTTTATATGTTATCATACCAATTTTATTTATAAATTCACTCTCTAATGTTAAGCTAGAAAGATTAGAAGTAAATATGTAACTATATATGGTTTTTAACCACCAAGAATAAGTTAACAGTAGCGAGAGTTAATTAAATTAATTTTAATAATTAATTATCGAAATAATTTATTTCAATATCGTATATAATATTTATTAAAACTATTAATAAAAATCATTATAATTTATTAAATAAATAATAATATAAATAAAATTGATATATTTTATTAATAAACTAATATTTATTTGTTAATATTTTTAAATCATTAAAATCAATGTTATTATTTAGAACTAAATATTTTATATTTAAAATTATTTCATAAATAACTATTTCAAAATTTTGAAATATAAAAAATACAAAATAAAAATTCAATCAAAAAACTTTTTTCATTAAATTTAAAAATGAAAATAAAAATAAAAATAAATTAAATTAAATACACTGTTAAATAATTGAAGAGTCAAGGTCATATATGTGTGTGTGTAAACAAAGGAAAAAAGGAGTCAAAGAATCACATATACATTTAATAAGATCCAGTTAATGATCATTTCCCCCTAATAGCTATATGTATGCAGGATATTGAATCAATAAGGTAAGATGTGTACGCTCATGAATTTCTTAGCAAGTCTACCTTCTCTCATAATTAAAAAGATATCAATTATAAACAGAGAAATATTATTAATTGCTTAGATACTTATAATTAGTTATTGTAACAAATAAGTTACTGATCTAAGTTATTTCAATGACTTTTTGCCCATTTTTTTTCCAGAAATTAAAGGAAACTTATTTAAAAGATGAAAAACAACATTCGGTTATAAGGCTAGCCAATAATATCCCTAGTTAATGCAAAATATCAAGGCTAAAATCAGAAAAGAAAATGTAAAAGTAATGTAACTTAAGCTTAAAGTAATACAATTCACAACAGAAATTTGGCTGATGATCTATTGAACACACTAGATTCTAATTATAGTGGAGCTCAAAAGGGGTTGTAAAGCACGAGCCATGATAGAAAGTCTAATCTATTTGATAGTGTTTAAATCTAGCATATAGAAATCTAACTACCTCCCTTGAAATATATGGTTGTTCTTTCCTCTCTAAATGGAGTAAACCTCACTATTCAAGATTAATTTAAGAACAAGATGATCCCCTTGGTATAAAGTGGATATATTCAACCCAGAGAAAGAAATCAAGCTAAAAAGAGGCAAGGTATTTGACCATACAAAGAGGCAGTGGAAAGAGCAAGAGGGATTTAGCATATCGAGAAGAGAATAATAAGTGACTAGTCGATTCATAGAAGTTATTACAAAGAGGACATAAATTAATAGGATCAATGAATCCATTCAAATTGTCAAGTGTCTTAAGTTTGTTCTTAATTACTAGATAAAATATAGCTAGAATATAAAGCAAGATTTTGGAGAGTTTTCTTTAAATCAAACTTGCTTCCATTAAGTGCAACATTTACCTAGAGCTTTTAAGAGGATGATGTAAGAGTTACTGGTGAAGACTTTATAAGAGTGGGCAAACCAAGTTACCTTATCCTTAGCTTTCGTATCTACAGAGTAGTTGCAAGTTCTCTATAATTTATTCAGGCCCCTTTAGGGAAAACTATATTGGCTATCAATCATGAATGAGTTTACTTTATCCTTAAAGGAAATTAGAAGCCTAAGATTACTAGGTCCTTAATAGAATGTAAAGGACCCAAATCATTCCAATTATTGAAACATAACTAAGTATTATATCCATTCCCAATTAGGTGCTTTATGGACAGTCGAATAACTTTCCTCAACTTGAGAATCTAATTAAAAGTCCATGAATAACATCTATTAGGGATGATTTATCAAAAGTTGAGATCTTTGATGCTATAAAAGTGGATCCACTTTTCCTAAATGGATTCTTTGTCTATAAGTAATTTCCAAATTTTCTTTAATATAAGCATGTGATTTGTTAACTTGATACGTATAATGCTAAAGCCATTTTCTTTTTTAGAGCTACAAACCTTAGACCATTTAGCACCATGATAATTGTTAGGAGATCTTTGTTAGAGAAAAATCTTAAGAATTCTCTTTACATCTTTGTTGACTTTGTAAGGCAACTAGAGGTGGCAAAGCCAGTGCACATTTAAGTTGATAAGAATAGAGATTATGAGTCGAACTCTACCTACATAGGATAAAAGTTTATTATTGCAATGAAATAGCCTACTAAGAATAGCCTAAAAAAGAGGCATGTATTCCTAATAATTTATTCTTTTATTAGTAATTGGAATTCCTAAGTACTCAAAGGGTGGAGGATGAAATTTAAGGTAAGTGATGGATGAAATAGTGATGGCTATGGATCAATATTTGAGGAAACAAATAGACTACTTTTGAACTTATTACTAAGAGGCCTGATATCGAGCTAAAAGTCTTTAAGAAACAAATCAAAGTATTAACAGAAGGTGCATTTGTATAAGAAAAAAAAAAAGAAAAATGTCATCTGCAAAGCAAAGATTGAAGAAATTCAAGCCTTACATTTGTAATGAAACCTAAAGGGGACACCTAAGTAGATCTTGTTGTCAGTTAACCTTGTAAAAATCGCAATGCATATGGAGAAGAGGCAAGGTGATAACAGATCACCTTGGCTTAATGCTTTTGCTCCTCTAAACATGGTAGTTGCCTCATTATTGATGAGCATTGTATAAAAAACCATTTTAACTAATATATGAATTTGCAAGGGAAACTAAAGGCCTGAAGAGCTTCCAATAGAAAGTCCTAATTAGTAAAATCAAATGCCTTTGAAACATAAGCTTTAATAAAGCAACTAAGAAATGGTTCCCCTTAGAATAACTTATAAAGAGCTCTTATATAATAAGAAGACTATCATAATTCTTCTTCCATTAAAAAAAAGCACCTTGGTTTTGGGTGATTAATAAAGAAGGACTCTTTTCAACCTTGAGGCAAGTAGTTTAGAAAGAACATTATAAATTACATTGCAATAAGAAATAGGCCTAAAGTCATCTAGAGAATTTAGATTAGGCTTTTTTAGGGATAAGAACGATGAAGTTCTTTTTTAATTCATTAAGTAAAGAACTTGATTCAAAAAAATCTAGAATAGACTTAGACACCTAATCAAGTGTCAATTGGTAGGACTTTTGGAAAAAAAAATTAAAGCCATCAAGAATTGGAGATTTATTGGGTTAAATAAAAAAAGATTGTTTGGTGTCAATTAGGCCAAAGTGAGCCACCAATATGTCTTTTTGGTGTTGAGATAAGGAGTTTAAAATAAAGTCACCAAGCTCATGTCTAAAGCTATAGGTGTTATTAGGAGCACCAAACAATTTATTAAAGTGGTTAAAAGCTACAAACTTGAGCAACTTTTGAACTTGGATAACTTCACCAGCTTCATACTTTAAAGAGTAAATTTTATTATTATTCCTTCTACAAAGGATAGAGTTATAAAAATTTTCAAATTCTTATTATTATTTGTAAGCCAAGCTACTTTTATTTTTTTTCATCATAGAGAAGTGATTATTGAAGTAAATCACTTGTTAATATAGAAATCCGATATGATATGTAACTACACAAAAAGGGGGGTTGAATTGTGTAATCTTTTCGAAAATATTAATCTTTTAAAACTTCTTGAATTTTTTTTACAAAAAATTCAAATGATTACTAAAATACTTTGCTAAAGTTGATAATCAATGCAATCGCAAGTAATATTATCTACTCATCTAATAACAAGAAAATTAAAAGTAAGGTTAGTGAATAGATGTTGTGATTTTATACTGGTTCACCCCAAATTTTTTGCTACGTCTAATCCTCAGAGTTAGTCTAAGATTTCACTATATTCTTCAACTTTACAAATATTCTTTGTTGGGACCCGATCTCGGGAACCGGATCCCAACCGGAAAACAGAAAACGGATACGAAGCAAACAGGATCGAAAGCAGGAATTGAAAGAACGGATTCTTTTCGAATTCGAAGCGGAACGAAATGGAAGCAAATGCCAACATCCGAAAGCGCAAATCTTAGGAAACGAAAAGTTGCGTTGGAACCTTAGACTAAGCCAAACCGAAATTCAGTTTTTTTTCC
>JANIJH010000003.1:6124480-6140463 GCA_024520975.1 Erythroxylum areolatum
CAGAATTGTGAGCAGGTTGATACACATCCAAAGCATATAGATGGCCCATCCTACGCCCCTTCCCTTTCACTTCCCCATTGTGCAGGTCCTAAATAAGACATCCATTGCGAAAAAAAGAGACAACATTATCATCAGTATCAACAACCAATTACCCAACAGAAATAAGATTGGCAGTAAGTTTAGGAACAAGCTGAACATTAGGTAAAGATAAGCTAGATGTGGGAGATAGAGATAATGAGAAATCTTTGGTACCAACAACATCAAGCTCATCACCACCAGCTGCAAGAATTTTCTTCGTACCAGTAAAAGGCTTAAATGACATATTTAGAGGATAGGTACCAATCATATGATTAGTGCAACCAAAATCTATAATCCATGGTAAGTGATTAGGAAATGAATCCTTACCAGATAACCCAATAGCAGAAAAGGTAGAGGAAATTGCAATGGATACCATGTTTTCTACCAAAGTTTTCACATCTGCAGTAAGCATATTAGAGGAAGTATCTGTTGGAGTGGAAGACGAGGACACCTCACTTTGCCCATCAGTAAGAACATGATAGGCTTTGGGAGTATGTGTCGATGCTCCCTTAAATCCCTTAGCAGTACACTCAGGAATGATATGCCCATGTTTCTTACAATAAACACAAAAATTCTTCTTCTTACAATGAGAAACCACATGGCCATACTCCTTACATTCATGGCATTGAACCTTAGACCAATCCCTCGGAGCTTGTCGACCTTTAATTCTTCCAGCAATAAAAACTGAGTCTACTCCCTTATTACTCTCTAAGGATGCCTGAGTAATCAAGCGAGTCTCTTTGTGTAATAATTCACTAAGGACTGAATCAATATCAGGCACAGTAGTCCGACTCAAAATATTTGCCCTAACAGGTTCATATTCTGGCCTGAGCTTCATGAGAAATTGCATAACTTTTCTTTCATCATATATCGCAGGCAAATTTTGAACACAACAATTACTAAAAATATTCTCTATACTAGCAACCTCAAGATCAGACCACAACGTCATGAACCCAGCATAATATTGATATATATTTTTATCTCCCTGAGAATATTGAAAAATTTCATGTTCTATTTGGAACTTACGGGCAAGATTAGATTGTTGGTATACCTTGGCAAGATATTCCCATATCTCCCTTGCAGTACACAAACCTCTCATAGATGACCCAATGTACATGGTAACTGAACTCAGAATCCAAGAGATAATCTTTGCATCATCGACTAACCAATCTGCCAATTCTTTCCCTTCCACAGGTGGTTTTATGATAGAACCATCAATATGTCCCCAGAGACCCTTCCCTTGAACGAAAAACTGAAAGTGGAACCTCCAATTTGGATAATTGCCACCATCAAATTTGATGGTAATGAAATCTCCCTTTTCAGATGCCATAGAAAAATTTCTAATCAAACAAAGTTTTTTATAAAAAAAAAAGAAGAGAAGGAAAAATAAAGTTCAGATGATAAGCATAGTTCAGATCAAAACTGAACAGTAGACACCCATAAGAATAGACAAAGAAATTAAAAAAAAACAAGGAAATCCCTTGCTCTGATACCATGAAAACCAACGAAGAAACAAAGAACTTGGAGGAGAGAATGCAAACCAACAGAAACACAAACAAGTTGGTGGAGAGAGGCCGTAACCCCACCCTCCCTTTATTGCAATATATATATATATATCTCGAAGAATTAGGTTACACATGTGTAAAGATGCATATTTACAAAAATGCCCTTAAACTATACAAGGAATACAATTGCAATTAAGTAATTTCACCGATATCCCTTGATTCACAAAAGATAATTAAGTAAAAAATCAATGCAAATTGATGACTTAACACCTTGTCTATGTCTACAGGCTCCTCATTTAGCTTAATTCTTTCACTAACAACAATATTTTTATACAAGCCTTTACTGAACCGACACCACTAAATTCTTCGCACTATCCCTCATCCTCACTACCCTTGAAAGAATTTCATATTCAATAATACGACCAACTTGTGTTAACCTCAACAGAGGATTTTTTCAACAATCTTTTGAAATAAGAACAGTAAATAAATAACTCAAGTGATTAAACAAAATTTAATATAAATGAGAACAGTTGAGAAAGAGCAAAAAAAATCCCCTACAGATTCAGTTCTACTGAAGCAGGTCTGAAAGTTGTCACCATAAATTATGGCTAATCAATGCAAATACTAGTATGAATTCACAGCTGCAGGATGAAGACATCAGGTAGAATAGCCCACGCAAACAACCACTACAACAAACCCAGATAAGACAAAGACCAAACAAAAAGAAAGGCAGAGAAGGAATCACGCATAAACCACCACAAAATCTGCAGCTCACTAATTCTTTCCTTCAGCCCACGATAACACCTTCCAACATGATGGTCACGCATATTGTAGTACACCTTCAGCTTTGTCAAATTTTCTTCACATATACAACAACTTCATATGCAAGTATCTAAGAAAAAAGTCATTATCATGTGTGTTGCAAAAAGGAGAAATACACAGTGATCACCGTGGTCAAATTAAGACCTTAAAATCACACCAATATCAAAATCACATAAAGAATCACCAGACACCCACATGTCTTCCACTAAGAACTGTTTAACACATCAATAAAAAAAATTCAAGCCATATAAACCTTCACACACCCTTCACACAATTAATTAATAAAAACTGCAATACTAAGATGGAATAAGCATAAATGTGAAGTTAGCCCAGCAGACCTTCTGTCCAATTGACAACCAATGACAAGCAACTCACGGTCATTAGTACATCCACAATGCAACCAACTAAAAGATAGCACCCAAGTATAAACCACTCACAAGAAACCCACACCAATAAATCATGCACACCAGACTTGTAGAGCACATGGCAATTAACCTCACCAACGTCATGTGTAAGAGATCTTAAGTAGATAGAATTCTAACTCGATACGTTTGTCCAAGATAGCATATATTTAAATTTCAACTTTCAGATCATATAGAAATCCAATCCCACCTTGATTTGAATTTTAAACTCATCAACATTATCTTAGATATCTAATTATCGAAAAATGCCAAAACCAAATAATAAGATATATACCCTATATCTTAACAATCTCCCCCTTTTTGGCATTGTTTGTCACAAATATGAAGCCCCTACATAAAATAATTGGACATATAATCCACATAAGAAAAAAACTCTCCCAACATCAAGTTCCAAAGAACAAAATTCTTCAAGTTCAAGAAACATCCAAAGAAACAATAATGAACAATCATCCAATCACCCAAATTTCTTCCCCTTAGGAAAAAAAGATGCCAACAAGCAAGACTAATAGTTATGGAGATAACTTAAAATCTCCCCCTGAATTAAATAGTCACCAAAAACAATATGATATCTCCCCCTTGGAACAAAACAATAACCAAAACGAAGAATGCCTTCAATGCGATCAATCTCAGCGAATAAAGAAACATAAAAATTAGTAGTAGGTGTAGTAGAAGAATCATAAGTCTGTAGTACAATAGCAGAAAGCCAAGATGACAATTTACTACCAGTTAATACATATGCCAACATATCATTGCTCACTTCAAATCCATCTTCATAAGACTAATCAAATTCATAAACCCTATCATCAAGCATAGCCTCATATACACATCAATCAACTAAACCTTAAAAAACTCATAAATAAAAACTCAGAAAGCCTAAATGATAACTCCTTCAAACAACCTTTTTTTTAATAAATAACATCAAAATATACTTCAAAAATGTAAAGCACATAATCCCTATACCCTTAAAAGAAATTCAAACCTGGGCTTATTCCTCGTCACATTATCTCAGTCATCAACTATCTGCTTGATTTCTTCATCTGATGCGACTGGCTTACCCTTAGTATGAACAGTTTCTTCAAAAGTAGTAACTAACTGTGAACTTGAACAATTTCTTGTTTTTCCTTCACTACGTCTTTGTGCTTGTACTTGACCCTTTCTAACCCAAGAGTACTTCGATAACATAGGTTGTTGCTAGAAATTTAACAGAGAGTGTCTAGATTTTTGGTTTTGACCCCTTTGAAAAATCATTTGTAACAACTTGTAACATTTTGGCCTTATGTGCTCGATAACTCCGCAAAAAAGACGTGTGAGAACAAATCTTCGATTCTTCCTTGTTGTTTCTTCTTGGACAGATCTGAGTATATCAATTTTCTCATCATTCACTTTGGAGCACTCACCTTTGTAACTAATACCTTGAAGATCCCCTTTAACCTTATCGATTTCGATAAACTTTTTTGACTTTTATATGCCTCCATTTAATATTCTCAAACCCTTTTTGGTACTTGCTATTTTCAGTTTGGCTTCACCGAGCTCGTCTAAAGCTACCATCAATTTCTTCTCTAAATCTTGGATAATGTTCTTCATAAAGAAGTTTTCTTCCTTCAACCTTTCATTCTTTCTACATGTTTTCACCCATTTTTCATACACCTTCTTTTATCATCTGAACCACTTTCATCACTGTCATAATCTGATATTGAACCTTGATTTGATATGGCTCCATTTTTCTCAAAATTTTCTAATTTGTCCCCTTTTTCTTCTTCAGTTACTTCCTTCTTAGTTATTGTTAGACATGTAACTAGATTTTTGTTATACAAAGTAAATAATGTAGCACCATTTACAATTTCTTCTTCACACCATATTAACTTTCATATTCATTCCCACTCCAAGTGCTAGTAAAAGATTTCCCTTTTCTCTTCTTTAAGGTATTAGCACATTTCGCTTGCACATGTCCGAAGCCGCGACATTCATGGCATTGAATTCTCCTCATCTTTCTTTCAAGTTTTGGCTTGTTGTTTAAAGTTGTTGTTCAATGAGCTCCCAACGTTTTGCCTAAACATGGATCTGTCCTTTTTCACTTTCTTCAACCACTTACTGAAATTTTATGTCAATAAAACCAGATCTTCATTCACGTCGGACTCATCTTCTTCATCATTCATACCTTTTCCAGTTTCAGCTTGTAGTGCCAATCCTTTGCTTCTTTCTTATTTATCGCTTAGTAGATTCATTTCAAAATTTGTAAGAAATCCAATTACCTTTTCCAATGACAGATCATCGATGTCATGGGCCTCCTCTATTGCTGTAATTTTCAGAATAAATCTCGAAGGTAGTGATCTTAGCATCTTCTTCACTAGTTTCAGATTATAATATTTCTTCCCGAATTGATGTGCTTGATTCACTATATCACACAATCTTTTATGAAAATCTCCAATAGTCTCATTTTCATTCATCTTTAGTTCTTCAAACCTTACAGCTAATATTTGAAGTTTTGACGCTACTATAAATTTGGACCCTTCATAAATTGTTTGCAAAGTATCCCATGCTTTTTTTAGCTGACCCACAGGCCGATATCATTGAGAAACATCCTTCATCAATAGCATTGAAAATTGCATGCATTACTTGTGAGTTTCCAAGTGCCCTCTCTTCTTTCCCTTTTGTCCATTTAGATGGATCTTTTAAAACTACTTCAACCTTATCGTCAGTAATCATCGGATGCATCCATCCATGAACTATCAATTGCCAAGCTTTTGTACTTTGAGCCTGGATGAAGACTCTCATTCGTGATTTCTATGGAGGATAGTTAGAGCCGTCTAACAGTGAAGGCCTGGTGATTAATGCACCCTCTCTCGTAGCCATGTTTGTGAAACTCAGATCTACACCAACTTGTTATACTAAGTCCTGATTTGGTGACCCACTATGATACCAACCAAAAAAATCGAACGGATTGTTTCACAAACTTTCAGATTCATTTATGACAAACACAAAAATTAGAAAATTAAAAGCATCAAGGATAAACAAAACTGAGATTTGTTAATGTAGTTCGACATATCTTGCCTATGTCTGTAGGGCCCTCACCCAGCTTAATTCTTTCATTAATGACAATAGTTTTATACAAGGCTTTACTGAGCTGACACCACTTTACCCTTTACACTATCCCTCATCCTCACTACCCATGAAAGAATTTTACACCCAATAACATGATTGACTCGTGTTAACCTCAACAAAGGATTTTTCTCAACAATCTTTCGAAATAAGAACAGTAAATAAATAACTCAAGTGATTAAACAAAATTCAATATAAATTAGAACACTTGAAAAAGAATAGAAAAAAATAACTCCCCTATAGATTCAGCTCCACTAAAACAGTTCTAAAGGTTGTCACAAAAATTATGGGCTGATCCATACAAATACCAGTGTAATTCACAACTATAGGATGAAGATGTCAAGTATGACAGTCCACGCAAACAACCACTGCGACAAACCCAGACAAGACAAAAACCAAACCAAAAGCAAAGCAGAGAAGAAATCATGCATAAACCATCACAAAATCTACAGGTCACTAATTCTTTCCTTCATCCCACGACAACACCTTCCAACATAATGGTCACACACACAGTAGCACACTTTCGGCTTTGTCAAAATTTCTTCACACACATAGCAATTTCACACGCAAGCCTCTAAGAAAAAAATTCTCACAAAATCATTACCATGTGTTTTGCTAAAAGGAGAAAAACACAGTGATCACTGTGGTCAAACCAACACCTTAAAATCACGC
Organism: Erythroxylum areolatum; assembly: GCA_024520975.1. Taxonomy (NCBI): domain Eukaryota; kingdom Viridiplantae; phylum Streptophyta; class Magnoliopsida; order Malpighiales; family Erythroxylaceae; genus Erythroxylum; species Erythroxylum areolatum. The sequence continues at coordinate 6,131,079 of JANIJH010000003.1, forward strand.
AAACATCAAAATCACAAAAAGAATCACTAGATCACCCATACGTCTTCCACTAAGAACTGTTTAATGCAACTGTAAAAAAAATTCATGCCATAGAAACCTTCACACACTATTCACACAATTAATTAATAAAAATTGTAGCACCAAGATGGAATAAACATCAACGTGAAGCTATCCTAACAGCCCTTCCATCCAATTGATAACCAATAATAAGCAGCTCACGATCATTAGTAGATCCACAACACAACCAACCACTCATAAGAAACCCACATTAATAAATCATGCACACCAGACCTGTAGAGCACATGGCAATTAACCTCACTTACGTCATGTGAAAGATATCTTAATTAGATAGAATTCTAACTCCATATGTTTGTCCAAGATAGCAGATATTTAAATTTCAACTTTCAGGTTATATAGAAATCCAATCCCACCTTGATTTGAATTTTAAACTCATCGACATTATCTTAGATGTCCAATTATCAAAATATGCCAAAAATAAATAATAAATATACACCATATATCTTAACATTTATAATTTTATTTAGATTGCCTCGAAAAAATGGTATTATAGAAGAATTTTTCATTATGTTCTCCTTTCCCTAACTAATTGATTTTTTTCTTGAAGTAATTGAGTCTAGACTTTTGTTTAACGTAGGAGTTATGAGATGTTAAAGCCACTTTAATTTAACTTTCTCTTTAGATTTGAGATATCCTACGATACAGACTAAAAAAGACTTTATGTGTCATTAAGCTCCTCTCTAGTTCTATCTCCAAGTCTTCTATTCTTCTAGCATTCCAGCTTTTCATTTCCTCTTTGATTACTTTGAATTTCAAAGTACAAGTATATAAAGAATAACTCTAAAAGGGAGATACTTATACCTTTAGGAACCGCTTCTTCAAAACCTTGCTAAGAATTTCATGGTAGGACTCTTAATAGATTCACACAGAACTCGCTTAAGGGCTCTTGGATTAGGATATATATTAATTCATGCTTGTAAGTATGATTGTGTTCTATTTTGGAAAGAAAGTAAAGATCTTAAGGATTGTCCAATTTTTAGTACATCAAGGTGGAAGGTGGATGATGGGAGAGGGAAAAATATATCGAATAAAATCCCGTAATACTTTCTTATTAAACCACAACTACAAAGACTTTTTATGAAAAAAATAGCCATAGATATGAGGCGAAATAAAGAGAAATGCATTGATGATAACATTATGCATCATCTTGCATACTCAATGACATGGAAAGAATTTGATAGAAAGTTTCCATGGTTTGCACAGAACTATCGTAACGTTTGACTTGGATTGTCCTTAAATAGATTTAATCCTTTCGGTAATATGAGTACTTCAAACAACATATGGTCGGTAATTCTAGTACTATACAATTTACCTCCATGGAAGTGTATGAAGGAGCCTTTTACGTTATTGCCTTCGCTTATTCCATGACCTACTGCTCCTGGTAAGGATATCGATGTATACATGCAACCATTAATTGATGACTTAAACAACCTATGGGAATTCAGATTACAAACTGTTGATGTTGTTCAAGGTGAAACATTTATAATGCATATCGCTATTTTGTGGACTATAAATGATTTTCTAGCTTATAGGAATTTTTCTAGGTGGAGCACTAAAGGGTATATGGCTTCTCTTGCATGTAACCATCAAACTTATTCAATGAGGCTATGAAGTGATGTGTTATATGGGTCATTGTAGTTATTTGGAGCATGGGCATGGATGGCGAAAAGTTAAATTGTTTAATGGCAAAGTAGAATTAGGTGAAGCTCCTTTGCAATTGTCTGGTGATGATATTATTTACCAGTTATCACATTTAGGTGACATTACACCTGGCAAACGGCCAAGTAATAGAAAGCAAAAAGGAAATGATGTTGACCTCAATTGGAACACAAAAGCATAATCTTCAATTTGTCATAATGGAAGGAATTACTATTGAGGCATAATCGTGATATCATACATATTGAGAAAAATATTTGTGAGAATATTTTAGGAACTGTGATGGGAATTGATGGGAAATCGAAAGACACCATTAAGGTTAGACTTTACTTGGAAGACATGAATATTAAAAAATACTTGCATTTGAAAAGAAGAGATGATGGGTCATACATTATTCCTCCTACTTGTTACAACATGTCAAAAAAGGAGAAGCAATCTTATTGTCAGTTTCTTAAATCAATGAAGTTTTCTAATTGGCATGCATCAAATATAGGACATTGTGTGAATGTTAAAGAGGGAAAAGTATCAGTCTTGAAAAGCCATGATTATCATTTACTTTTGTAACGATTACTTCCTATTGGAATAGGTGAGTATTTGCTGAAGGATGTGTTCATAAATTTAGGTCAATTGGGTGTTTTAAACAATTATGTTGTAACACACTTAAATTTGAAGAGCTTAACAAAATGGCAAAAAATGTAGCTTTGATTTTATATAATCTTGAACTAGTATTCCCCCCATCATTTTTTTGATGTTATGATTCATTTGGCAATTCAGTTACCGTACGAAGCAAAACTTTATGGACCAATTCAATTTCAATGGATGTTTTCGATTGAAAGGTAATTCATATTAAATTTTACTTTTTTGAATGTTGTTTGTTAGTAACAATTCCTAATTTTTATATCATGTTTAGGTTTTTATGCTCTCTTAAGCATTATGTATTTAATAGAGCTCGACCTAAAGGGGTCTATTACAGAGGCTTATATAGCAAATGAATGCTTGAAATTTTATTCCATACCTTAAATGATGTGGAGACAAGATTTAATAGACCAGAACGTAACTTTGATGAAGATGAAGATGGTAGCTTGTCAATTTTCTCCCAAAAAATAAGCCCACTTGGTGTGGATAAATATGTGGAGTTAACTAAAGATAAATTTATAATCACCCATTGGTATATTTTGAGCAATCGCAAGAAAGTCGATATATTTATGGAGTATGTATATTACTTTTGATATAAACTATCATATTAGAATTTTGTGATTGAATCTCATTTTCTTACCATCATTTTCTTTTTTAAATAGAGAGCACAAGGAGTCCATTTGCAGCAAAGGGATTATTAATATTGAAGAAAGGCATAAGCTAAAGTTTGTATCATAGTTTAGAAATCGAGTAAGTTATATATTGATTACATATTATGAACTTATGACAATTTATATGTTAGATTAACTTCTAATTTCATTTTTTCATACAAATGATACGGTTACATTACCGTAACTTGCAAAAGGTGACAATAACATTATATAGCTTAGCATTTAGGCCTCATATTTGTAGGAAAGAATATACAGGTTGCATTGTTAATGGGGTGAGATTTCATATACAAGATAGAGATAGTCTACTTAGAAGCCAAAATTATGGGGTTGTTGTTGAGGGGTGTCATGACGACAATTTTATTGACTTCTATGATGTCATCTCTGAAATAATAAAGTTGCACTACATCAAGGGTAAGAAAGTTGTTCCATTTAAGTGTAAATGATTTAATCTTATTAACATAAAAGTGAATGGGAATATTACTATCATCAATGTTAGCAAGACATGGTATGATAATGACCCTTTTGTCCTTGCAAGTCAAGTGAAGCAAGTTTTCTACCTCAATGATTCTATATTAGGTAGCAATTGGAAGGTTGTTAAAAATTTCAACACCAAAATCTCTTCGATTTTTATGAAAGGGATAATGGGCAATTTAATGAGGATGAAGATGAATCATATTAAGAGATTGAATCAAAGTTTAATAAAGAAGCCATTCGAATAGATGCAGATATATCATCATTCTACAGGAGAGATGTTGATCCTAATATAGTAAAATTGGATGAAGTCCAAGCCAATCTTAACATACAAACAGATGAAGACTATACTCAGGATAAATTAAATGACAGTGATGATACTTTGGCCAAATATATTAGTGATGAAGAATCCAATGATAATGTAATTAGTGATGATGATTTTCAAAATCTTGATCACGATGATTTAACGTAAATAAATTGTTTATATTCTTTGAAATGTTATGTTTATGTTTAAGTTATATTAATCCGTATTGTTGATATCTCACTTATGTTAATGGATATTGTTGATGTTTTACTTATGTTTATATGGAATGTTAGTGTCTGTTCGAGTTATGTTTTAGCGAAATGTTAGTGTGTCAATTATGTTTATGCGGAATGTTTAGTTTTGACTTGTGATTTTTGTGAAGCTTTGATGTTTAACTTAAGCAAGTTACGAAATGTTCATATTTGACTTATATTAATGTGGAATATTAATGTTTGAGTAAAGATTATACATAATGTTGATATTTCATTTATAGTTTGTTTTCAATATAATGGGACCTGGTAGAAACAAGGGAAAGAGGGTGGCAAATATCGAAGATGTTCCTCCCCAAGAAAAACTAAATCAATCTGACCTTATGGAACAACAACAACTTATTTCATCCACCAATGAAGCCAATCAGTAACAACCTATATCTACCTCATCTAATGCTAAGGGATTTTCAGGTCTATTATTGTTAACCACCTATAATTACATTTATGCTCAAATATATATTTAAACGTTTAATGTCTTTTTTTCTTATCAGTATTCTTTTATTCTCAAGTTCCAATATTGGCATAAGAAAAAGAGGTAGAGGCATCACCAAAGGTTCTAAATTACAACACATGAATGCTGGAATGAAAAACAAGTTGTCTGTACATATTGATAGCACGCAACGTCATCCTATTGTCAAAATCCAATCAACAAAATTGTCCAATAAGTTAGGACTCATTGTTAGAAATAAATTGCCTTGCATTTAACATGCCAGATAGTTGAAGGAAGACAACTTGCTACAAAATGCTTTAAACAAAATTTCATTAATTTTTCAATTCATTTTATTATATGCAATTTTGTTTTACTTATTTAAAGAGTAATTTAACTTATATGTGTTGTTCACAGATGAAGCTCAATATCGTTGATATCAAGAACCTTGAATTTTTAAGCTGTGTGAGTTCAATATTGACACAAAAGGCAAAAGATCATCGTTATTGACTTCATAAATACTATAAATCTTTTCCTTCGGATGAGAAGGCAAGAAGACACATTCCAGAATGAGTGACTTTAGAAAATTAAAGTGAAATGTATGATTATTGGGCTCTGCGAAGGTTAAGGTTTGACTTCTTTCTCTTCACATTTCCTTCCACTAATTTTGTTTTTGCATTTAATGACTATTTCTTTTCTTTATTTAGGAAATATGTAAGAAAGCCAAGGTTAACAGAGCAAAAATGAAAACTCCTCACAACATAGGCTCCAAATCATTTGTTATCGTATGACAAGAATTTGTAAGTTCTTTGCTTAGAAGTTATTATTATATTAGTTATATAATCTATTGTGCTTCAATTTTTTTAATTCATATAACAGAGTCAGACTCAACTACATGGACAAAAGTGTGATACAAACTAACCCACTACAAGGAAGGTGAAGGCTGTACGTCTGAAGAAGCGCATAATAATTATGTAAGTATAAAAATTTTAATTTTAGATTTTATTTATTTATGTAATACTAACTAATAATATTTGAATTACATCTCGATTTTGTGTTTTAAATTCTATGACAAGATGCAAGAGTTGTTTCAGAGATTGTCTAACAAGAATAAGTCCAATATAGATGACATTTGCAACAACGTTCTTGGTATAAGATCAAGGTATATCAAAGGCCTTGGGTATAGCCCTAAGCCAATTGGTTCATCGTCATCACGACCAGCATATGTAACGATACTTCAAGAGGAGAACTGGTGGCTTAAGGCTTAGTTACAATGTAATGAAAAAAAGCTAGATTGTACTGAGGAAAAATTACAACATAATGAGCAAAAATTAGACTATACTGAAAGAGCATTGACCAAGCTTAAAAAGATGGTCAAACAAATAATTGGGTTAAAGTATGTAAGTAATACTGATGATAAAAGTCTTAGTTTGTCCATAAATTTATTTCTTAAGTTTTGTAATTAACATTTAATTATATTTTATTTTTTATAAAATGCATTTAATTTTTAATTATGAAACTATTTTATTTTATTTTACTTAATTATTATTTAAACAATGTCACCAATAATAATTAAAAAAGTGACTTAATTATAATTCAAACCATGCTAAAAACAATAACTTGAATTCAAAATGTTATTAATAATTATAATTAAAGAATAAATTGTAATAGGAAAGTATAATTTAAAATAAAAATTCGTCAGTAAAACTTTTTAGCTACAAATACTTAATTGTCACCAAAACTTTTTATCTAAGTTTCCTAAAATGTCTCTAATAACCTTTAGCTACGTTTACAAAAACGTAGCTAAACATATTATACTACATAAATAAACCGTTGGTAAAGATTATTACCTACACCTACGTTAACAAAGTTAATTGCATTTATCAACCAAAACTAAACGTCACAGTTTGTCATTTGCAACAATTTTTTATCTCCTCGCCTATTACTTTTGACAACAAACTAGCGATCGTAGCAAAATCAATTGGGTGGTGATTTTGTGAAAACGTTGTAGATAATTATTTGCTACTGGACTTTCGCGACTATTGGTTTGAAGATTTTTTACCATGGTTAAAAAGGTTTTGCGACAATATGTTTTCTTTCAGCGACGTAACTAATGGTTGCCAAAACCCTCTTCTGTTATGGTGGCATAATCTTCGCGAAGAATCATTGGCATGATATACAATGGACTAATTTTTCAAATTCAAAGGATTAAAGTGCCAAGGGAAAAAGTAAGAAAAAGAAGAAAACATATATATGAAACACCCATTTTATTATTAAACAAATTAACAACAACACATTATTAACCTGCTATTCTTATGATTTGTATATTACACATATAATAAGAAAACTAAGTGACAGAAGAAATGCAGATTTTATTCCTTAATACCTTTATTTTGGGAGGTCGCGTGGGGTATAGTAAGCTAAGAAGGACATTTGAACATAGGTGACTGGCAATTATCAAGTCAATTAGAGGGCTTATTTCCATGGTTTGGTTTGTCTCTTTCAGGACCATGATTATTTGGTGCCGATGGTGCTCTCGAGCCGAGACGGGAACTGTCTTCATCAAGACGGCGAAAATAAGCCAATCTGGACTTAGTATAGCCTAGTTCTCCTAAAAGGTGGCGACTGTCAAGCTTCTTCCTTCCACTTTGCATGTCCTCCGACTTGGTTCCAAGCATCATAAAGACGATCATTAATATAACCAAAAAGGCCTTTGCGGTTTTGTTTGCCATAAGTATCTTGTGATCTTGTGCAATCTCAAGTTTCTGGTCTGGACAAATCGATTACCTCCTAGTCGCTTGTATATCCTGAAAACTACGTAAGATATAAATTATTATGAACGCAGAAGAAGAAATAACTATCACGACCTCTGTAAAAATAAGCAACTGAAACGCATATGCATGGACAAAACTGTCTCCCAACACTTTTTCAAAATCTGTTTTATGAAGAAATCTACATATAAGATTGAACAAGTGTGCTTTTGGGATCGATTGAAGAAATGTGATGGACAGTTGGAAGATTTTACCTTCAAACTAGAAGCGATTATAAGATAATTGGAAGGTCTGGCACTAATTGAGCCTCCATTTATAATTTTCTAAAGGGTAGACGAAAGAGGAATAGTAATTGAATAAATTAATCCCAACTTTCAGGACTAAATGCTTCGAATAGCTTTATTTTAATCTAAATTTAACTACCTACTATCGATCTAATTCGTGCCTTAATCCAAGACGAATTTTAGCTAAGATGAAAATTTGTAATTGATAACAATAACAAATTTTAGAATTTATTAAAAAATAAGATTCATTTAATTAAATTATTTGATAATAAATAACTGCATATTTCAATTATTTTTTATGCTTCTAATTAAAATTTTATATTTGAAACAATAAGCTATGATCAACAAATTAAATATGTACGAATTTTAAGTATGAAAATTGTATAATCAAAAAATTAATGTAAAAATATAAATAAACGTATGAATTGATATTGATTATTTGATGATAAGGAAATAGAATGACTATTATTATTATATCAGTTTTAAGATAACAAAATTCTTTGTAAAATAAGTTTTAATTTGTACGAAAGATGTAATAATCTGAACAATGTCTCAAAGAGAGACTCGATAAAATGGACTACCTTGAATCAATGTTTAAGTATTATTTATAAGATATATAACCTCAATTGCAATAAACTACTATTAATAATTTTTGTAGCATCTTAAACATTACAAATTCTGAACACAAATATTTTTAACCCTCTATAGATATGTCAATTGATAAGTGATCATGTAATAGGCAGTTTTTCTCTCCGCTGCTAAGTTTAAATATAAACATGAAACCTCGGTGAAGTTTCCAAATGGAAAGAAGAACGAGGGTATGTGGACATTGGAAAGTTACTTTTGACTCAAGAAATAGAAAATTACCCAAAGATAAAGGCACTAACATTAAGTGGGGGATTATCTAACTCAAAGCCTTTCGCCAATTGGACAACGTCATAGTGGGAAAGAAATTAGCAACTAAAATATCCTCCTAAATTTAAAGTGAAAAGCAGGACAAAGGCGTCCACCCATCAATTATATCTTGTTTCCTAGAATTCCTTTAGCTTACTTTGTATTATTTTAGGTAAAAGATTTTAATAATACTCTTAAAGTTTAAAAATATTTTACGGTACCAAACAAATTAAGAAAATATTTCTATAAAAAAATTATTATCATATTATTTAAATAAAAATATTTGAATAAAGATATAAATTTTATTATATATTTAAAAGTCTGTGAAATAATAATTTATTTTAAGATGACATAATTTTAATATAATATTATAAAATTAAAAGACATGTAGATGATTCTATTAAAAGACTAAACGCGATATCCATTGTTGTGGCTACACACAGGAGTATGGTTTAGGTTTTATTGATACCTTCAGCCTGATTGTGAAACTAATGACTATTCAATCTGTTTTTACAGTGGCCATATCCAAAGGTCGAGTTTTGAGATAGTTCGAAATCAGTAATGTCTTTCTTGATGGACACTTGGCAGATGTATTTCTATCATAGAACGGTTCAAAGCTCGTATTAATGTCTGGCAGATGTATTTCTGTCACTTGTTTCAAGGAGATTGATGGCATCATAAAAGCTTTCTTATGGATTGGGAATTATGAAAACTCTAATGACCTGTTTGGTTCAAGGAATGAAATAGACAGGGAATAGAATAATTAATCTTAGGAATAGAAAAGATGAGGAATATGATAGAATGAGTCTTACTTTATTTGGTTTAAAGAATGCTATTCCAATGTTTAGTTTGAAAATATAAACTTAGAATAAGAAAAGGAATAAGTAACAAAAAGACTAAAAAGTCCTTATTATTATTATTATT
>JANIJH010000003.1:6293702-6316369 GCA_024520975.1 Erythroxylum areolatum
TATTCAACTTGGCTTATGAGCTGATATCTTTCTTAAATTGCAGAGTTTGCTTATACTTTGGAAGTGAACGAGAAATGCGATGTGTATAGCTTCGGAGTTCTGGCATTGGAAATAGTAATGGGGAAGCATCCAAGAGATCTTATCTCGTCTTTGTCATCATCTAACATTCAAGATGATCTGTTATCAGAACTGTTGGACCATCGCCTCATACCTCCTGAGAATCAAATAGATGAAATTATAGCCACTATTGTGAAAATTGCAATTTCATGCTTGCGTTCCAATCCACAATCTCGTCCAACCATGCAGCGTATTTCTCTGAAGCTGTCTACTCAGATTCCTCCTTCTCGGAAGGAAATCCAGACTCATGTCAGCAATCTCTGAATAAAAAGATAAAATGTGTATGAAGGCTGACTGATCATACACCTATGAATTGCGATTGCGGATTATTGTCATAATTTGTGATAAATGTGGACTTAACTATTTATAATAAAATCGCAATTGCATCAATTGTGGTGTACGATCTAAAATCTAGAACAAAACTATTTCATTTCAGACTTTATTGATCATTACGTCATTGGGAAAAACTATTAATACAAGTGGAAACTCGTAAGTTCTATTCCATGTTTTTAACTACCAATACAATTTCACCCTGCAAATGAAAACCCTTCAGCAGTTTACATATCCGTCAAATAATTGGAGAGCTTCACATGCGATGCAGGATCTTTCCTTCTCTTTTTCTTGAAATGCTTCGAAGCGGCTTTCAACACCTTGTTCCATCCCTGAGCACAAGATCCATTTCATGAGCAAAATCCACAAAAGAAAAGCACCAATTTAATGACAAATGTGCTAAAAAACTGAAGCTTTACCTTGGCAGCAAATGGAGCACACGAGGCACCAGGAGGTGGAGAGAACTCAGAGACCCTGAATTTATTCTTCTTGTGCTGCTTCATCTTCAACACATCCAAATCAAACTTCAGCCCGCTGGTAATTGAAGTAGCAATCTTTTTCTTGAACCTGGAGTTGCCTTTCTTGGAGCCACTTCTACTACCTTTGTTATTGCTACCCAATTCTAAGCCAACCCCAAAAGCGAGCTTTCTGGGTGTGACTGAAGACAATTCCAATTCCATGGGACAGTGAACTCTGGGGACGAGAGGAGACCATATTGCGCTCTGTGAATAGTCGAAGTCGAAGGCAGAGTTGTCAGGGAACTTGAAGAGAAGCTCCTTGGACATGACCGGTTCCAAGTACTCAACCACCTTGCAACTACTTAGAATCAGGCTCGCCCTCTCTTCCTCTTCCTCATCTTTTATCTTCATGGCGTTCACTAGCGTTAAAAGACCGTATGGGAGTCTTTTGTGACCGTTGCCTGCTTACTCGATTTGAACTTTGCTTTCCTCTTTCAAAGTGAAAAAGAGTTTTAAACGGCGGAGACAGAGACACCAAAAAGTGACCGTTGCAAATGTCCGAGGATTTAATTGACATGGCCGTTTTTGTTCTGTTTTGTCTTATTATTTTCTTTTGTATCTTTCAGTTGCCATGTCCGCCAGCCAACGGTGACCCTAAGATTATTTCTGTGTCTTATTATTTACATTAATGTAATAACTTAATTTAAAATTACGAGAGTTATACAACCAAAAATAATTAATTAATCCATAAATATATAAAATCTTTCACTTCACTTCTTGTTTCTAATATGTATTTATCTCTTACATAAAATATCATAATTAATTATTGAATATTTTGTTTAAAATATATACTTAATATATTATTATGTTCATCAATAATTAACTTAATTGCAAATTTCATTAGTAAAAAATGTAAAAAATATCACTCAATCTTTGAAAAAAGATGAAGACTTCATATTAAAAATAACAATATTCCATTTTTAAAAAGCATTTATTAGTTCCAAGTGCCAACAAAACTTTTCGTTAATCGAAACAATTTCAAATTAACTTTTATTCATGTGAGAGGTAATTAATCATATTAATTCCAAGTTTCAACAACTATCATAGGTTTAATTGCATGCTAGGTTTGGAAAAAAGTTAATAAATAAGGAATGAAAAGTGAGTGATTGGTTATTGATTATCATTATAGGAACAATAGTTTGATACCCCACTTTTAGAGAATCCTCCGTTTAATAAAGGAATGAAACTTATAATGACTTTTTTAAAAAAATATTTTAAATACTAATTACTTAAATATAATTAATTAATTACAATATAATTAATTAAAATAATATTATTAATTAATTAATTACATTATAGTTCATTAAAATATTATTAATTAAAATAATATTATTAATTTATTAATCACATTATAAATTAATATGATTAATAAATTACATTCATTATAATAAATTATAATTAATTAAAATATAATTCATTCATTAATTAAAATATTGTAATTAATTACATTATAATTAATTATAATATAATTATTTATTAATTAAAATATCGTAATTAATTAATTATTTAAATGTTAATTAATTATAATATAATTAATTAAAATATTATTATTAATTAATTACAATATAATTAATTAAAATATAATTCATCCATTCATTAAAATATTATAATTACTTAATTAATTATAATATAATTAATTAAAATATTATTATTAATTTATTAATCACATTATAATTAATTAAAATAATTAATTAATTAATTACAATATAAAAAATTAAAATATAATTCATTCATTAATTAAAATATTGTAATTAATTCATTACAATATAATTAATTAATTAATTAAAATATTATTAATAAATTAATTAAAATATAATAATTCTTAATTCTTAATATTGTTTACAAATTAATTACTATCAATCTTAATAATAATCATTTCTTTCTCTTAGCAAATTATTATAATTATAATGATAATATCTATCAAAATTTTTCACCATATTTATTCTCATTTTTATTACTATCTTTATGTGAACTAATAGGCCTTTTTTTACATGTTGACCCTTTGGGTCCTTTATTAGACCTGCCAATATTGATTTCAATTTCAGCTTCCAACTTCTTTATTTTTTAAATTCTACGTTCCACAGCACTCTTACTGGATATTTTATTGTTGTTATTATTGCTTTATTTATAAAGGAATACGTTTAGTAATTACAGGTAGAGATGGCGACGGCCCACACAAGTAGCTCAATTGGTCATTGGGAAAGTTAACTTAGGACAAAGATCAGGGTTCGAATCCCAGCAACGAAAAAAGTAGACCGCCTTGCTGAGAAGCTGGCTGAGATCAGACCGTAATTTACCCCCTCACTACTCTGTCAGGCCGGAGTGTGGGGGCGTTTGAGATGGACGATTCTACCTTTTGAGACAAGGTAGAGATGGCGACGGGCTCAATTTAAAATTTTATTCAAGTAGTAATTTTATAATTTAATGTTAATTATTTGTCTATCAACTTATGAGATTAACTTTAAGTCTTTGGATCGAAAAGCATTGGGTCCACTAAAAGAATGTTTACTATGGAAAACAAAAGAGAGATGTTTGAGTAAAAAGCAAGCAATATAAAATTCGTGTCCTTGATTTTCCTCTCTTGCCAAGCAAGCATATATGCTGAGCAACTTGAGACACAAGAAGATCACAAGAAATGCCAGCTTTTTTTAATTGACCAAACTTTCAATTCACAAGTGTATGTGTCAAGGAGACAAATTGGAAGAATCATATTTTGTTACTCCATATTGATAATAACCCATTTTTTCTAAATTTGTCCTTCTGTTGATAGTTTCCACTGTTGGCCAGCCCTGAAGGGTATACATATACTCCCATTTGCTTCCCAATAGGATTGCACAATTGTCACCTTCCAACTTCTGATCTTCATTAAGATTTTGGTACTAGTAGAGCATTTTCATGCCATGGGTTGGAGATTAAAAGAAGCGCTTTGTATGTTCATTATTGTCACCACCTTCTTCTCATTCAACGGTATTGCTCTTTCTTCCCTCATTCTATTTGCAGTTTAACATGCCAATACCTCACCTTTTTTGTTCAGTTCTTTGAGATTACGTACGTGACTCTCTCGTCTCATATTGTTAACTAATTGGCCTCGAGTCTACAATATATCCTTGAAAAATGCGTTGACAAATATGTCTCAAAACTCACAATTCAACCATATTTATAGATTATGAATTGCAGTATTGTTTGATCGTGGAATGAAACCATACTGTAACATGAAAAAGAAGTGGCTTGAATGGGAGTAGAGCAGTAATATTTCAACACTGAAGAGTTGGAATTTTTTGTTACTCGACGTACCATTTTTGGTGATACTTACGTGCATTCATATTGCATAGGTGAGAGATTACTTATTTAGTGAAATTGATGCAGATGCAAGATTCCATGTGCAGTCATTGCACTACAATGGTCCTAAACTCCATAGAAGCTCAGTAAGAAGAATGCGGGAGGAACCAGATCAATCCAACCCTTATTCATCACGACTGCAACCTACAAATGGTGACCTTATGGGACAGAGTTCACCGATCTCCTTACCACCTTACGAGTTACTAGCACCACTTCCATTGCCAGATAACATTCCTCCCTTCTGCGAAACACCACCATTTAGTCCACCACCACCGTCCAAGGCGAAGACGTCCCCGCCACCGCCACCACCACCTATTAGTTTCAACGGCCCGCCAGCATATCTGCCACCAATACCAAAGCCACCATATGCTTATGAACCTGTATCACCAGGTGGTTCACCTAGTGCACCTTCCTATGGGACCAATCCACCTACACACAGTCCTAGCCCTCCTAAGCACGTTCCAAGCCCACCGGTACACCAATCCCCACCGATTCACACACCACCATCGCTAGTGTCGCCACCACCACACAAGAAGCCACAATATGCAGTTTGGTGCGTGGCAAAGCCTACCGTGCCTGATTCGGAACTTCAAGAAGCATTAGACTACGCTTGTGGGTCAGGTGCAGATTGCAAGTCGATCCAGCCCAATGGAGCGTGCTTCCAGCCTGATACGTTGCTCGCACATGCTTCATATGCTTTCAATAGTTACTGGCAGAAGGCAAAGATTCGAGGAGGCACCTGTGATTTTGGTGGCACTGCCATGCTTGTCACGGTTGATCCAAGTAAGTAGTGAATATGGACATAAATAGCTACATGTTCTAAGAATTATTATACCTGTGAGATTCTATTATAGAATAGACACGATAAATTAATTCGATTTCAAAAAGATTTAATGTAATTAAAGTTAAAATATTAACTTCAATTTAAAATTAATAATTTTCTAATTATAATAAATTATTTATATTCAATATTAAGTTTAATCAATTTCAAATTTAAATTAAAAAATTCAACACACTATCAATACTACCTAATAAATCAGTAAAGTAATATCTAGTTTTTGGTATGATTTTTTTCAAAGTGATAGCTTTATTGATACTTTTCCAACAACTGCAGGTTTCAATCGCTGCGAATTCATCTTCAATTGACGGTCCCAACCAGCATCCCATTACTTGGATCATCACAGACGACATACCACATTGCAACTCAATCGCCTATTAGTTTAGCAGAAAATCTATCACACTCGTTGATCATTACCATATTATGTTTATTCAATTGATCAGTAGCATGTCCGTTCACTACTGATACTTACAGTTTTTGTTGTTACATCTCCTTATTATCATACTATTGCTTCTTACACGAGGCTATACACTGTAAATAGAATGTCCCATAATCAGTCAATTCCAAGTTCTAATGGCATATGAAAAACATAATATTAGATCTATATGAAATTTCAACTTTATAGCAAGTTCTGTTAATAATACGGGATAATTAGTATTGTTAATATGTATGTTTTCATTTTGTGAATATATGTTGGATTAGTATTGTTAATATATATGATTTTCTTTTGTGAAAATTATTAAATATTATTTAAGTGAAAATGTGATGTATGGTTTGATATACTTATAAATATTCATCCAACTTTTTATTCTAGGCATTGGAAACAAGTTTAAAAATTTAAGAGTAAAGTTTGCGAGAAGTCAAATTAATATTTATAACTTATAATTAAAAATGTTTATATATTGTAAGTTTTTCATTTATAATAATATTTTGTGTGTGTTCAATCTTAATTGAATTACGATCTTATACTATTTACTTAATCATTCCAGTAAAAATGTAGAAATTTGATGTTATCTAACTAGTATTAATGCCTGTTTGAATGGATTTTTAAGAGGTCAATAAGTATTCTTTTTTTTAAACATGTTTGGCTGTAAAATAAAAAGGCGCTTCTTTAATAGATATGACTTTTTTAATAATCAAATACAGCTTTTTAATAAGCTCAAATTTGGAGCTTTTAAAAAAGCCTCTCAAATAACTTTTTGGATAGATTTTTCAAATCAATTAATGAGTTTGTTTTTTAATCTCTTTTACCCTTATATTTTACACATAATTCCTACAATACCCACAAATCCATCTTCATGTTTATTTTTTTTAACTATTTACTTAACTTAAATATTATTTTGAGATTTATATAATATTATTTGATTTTTATATATTTTAATATTTATTTTTTATATTAGTTTTACTTATATTATAATCCATATAAAATATTTGGTTAGATATATTTTCATTTATGTTTCATATGGATTAAAATTATATAATAATTAATATATTGTACTTTGCATATTGTTTAATATACTTTAAATAATATTTATATACATAAATAATTTTTATTACAAAATAAATTATTGTTAAAATTAAAAATATTTCTTATTTTTATGTTACCAAACAATCTATTGTATGAAGCTCTTTCAAAAAACTCTTTTTTGAATGATAGTTAAACGGTCAACTAACTTCTTATAAAAGTTCTTTTTAAAAAAATTTACAGAAAAAAACTCTACTAATATAAGCTCAATCAAACATAGGCTTATTGATATATATGTTTTTATTCATGAATATCTGTCGAAATTTATGTTTTCTAATTAATATTGTTAATATATAATTTCATTTTGTGAAAATTTGTTAAACTAAGTTTAGTTGCAGCCTGCAAGAGAGATTGTATGAACCAGATTAACAAAAACTCTCATCTAAATTTAAAAATACAATATCCTTATTTTAAATTTGTAAAAGCTTTCATTTCTTCTCTCTCACCAATCACCATGAAGTTTGATTAAAGTTGTACGTAGTGATGGCAAGTGTACTCGGGTCTAGCCCTACCTTAACGGGTCAAGCATAGTTTACTGAAAAGATCTGATTTTTTTGAAAAAATTTTGGCCTCAAGCTAGCCTCATACTCGAGCTGTCTAAATGATTGTTTAGCTAGACTTATATTAGCATAGTTTTTGTTAGTAAAATTTTATGAGAAAGAGCTTTTTTAAGAACAGGCAAATGTTTGCTTATTATTTAAAAAAGATTATTTTTGAAAGAGTTTTATACAATGGATTATTTGACAATATAAAAATAAAAATAATTTTAATTTTAACTATATTTTATTTTGTAATGAAAATTATTTATGTATATAAATATTATTTAAAATATATTAAACAATATGTAAAGTACAATATATTAATTATTATATAATTTTAAATCATATGAAACATAAAGAAAAAAATATCAACCCAAATCTTTTATATAGATTATAGCATAAGTAAAATTAATATTAAAAATAAATATTAAAATATATAAAAAGTTAAATAATATTATATAAATCTTAAAATTAACGTGAAAATGTGTTTGTGGATATTGTGGGAATTATGTGTAAAACATAAGGATAAAATAACTAAAAAATAGACTCATTAATTGATATGAAAAATCTACCTACAAAGTACGTTTCGTGAAGTTCTAAATTTGAACTTCTTAAAAAGCTGTATTTTAACTGCCAAAAAAGTTGTATATACTAAAAAATTATTTTTTCATTTTACAGCAAAATACTTATTTTTCTTAAAAAAAGCTTTTGCAATAAAAAAAAAGTGCTTATTCACTCTTTAAAAGTTCAATCAAACAGGCATTAAACTTAGTTCAATCAGTAGCCTGATCCTTATAAACAAAATGACGTTATTTTGTTAAAAACGATATTATTTTTTCATTTTTTATATTTTAAAAAATTTTCGAACCAAACTAACTGAATTTAAGCCTAATATTTTATACCTAGTTTAGTTTGATCCATTGTCATCTCTAATTATAAAAAATATTATCTAACATATACATAAATACAGAATCTTTCAAAAGCTGACCGACAAATCTATTATAATCTCTAGTTATAAAAAATATTATCTAACATATAAATAAAGACAGGATCTTTCAAAATCATATGAATCATTAATGAAATCATTTATTTAGGTTTGAATATGTTTCACACACTTGTCATTCTTCCTTCCCTATATGTTTGGTTGGTAAGGGACATTCAACAAAAAATCCTTTAACCTGTAAAATTGTTTATTACGGGTGGTGAAATTATTGGTTACGCATTTCTGTAATGCTATTTTGCTGGTTTAAGGACTTTTTATTAACTCTTGAGAGTAATTAACTATGTAAAAGAAACAATTTTTTAAAAGAAATTCTTAAACCAGTTAAATATTTTCAAATCTAAGTAAGAATGGCGAGTGTGATTGAAACCATATACTAAAGCTTTTATGATACAGCACAGAAGAGGGAAGTGAGAGTCTTCATGCAGAATGGAACATTTTAGTGGGGGCTTCCTGCAACCAGAAGTTCTGGATTTGTGCGATCATTAATTGCCGACAATTGATCAATCAAACGACTACAGTGTCCCTCTTTCTGCAGCCCAGTTGTTACGCATGCTATTACCGAGAGTGACCAGAGGGACTAGCGGGAGAGGACAGGAGAGGACATGATGGACTCTTGATTAGGATTTGTAGGCCTCAAATATCTTTCAATATATTACACCGAAATTTTAGTAACCTCGAGGAAAAAGAGGTGAAGATGTTTCCTTAAACTTGAAATCTTGAGTTGAGTGCTTTTAGGCTGTATTTGTAAACAGCGATAGGTTTTTTTTTTTGTCAGTTGTTTGACTCAAATTAGTTAAAAAATTATTTATTTAGTTAATTAAGAGTTTTATGGTGCAAATTTAAAAAGATCTCGAGAAGTTTTTAATCGAGCTCATTTATCACTACGAAGTTGTATTGATAAAAATTTTGGTATAGTTAAAATTCGATGGAAGATATTGTAAAAAATACCTAAGTATTTATTGATAGATCGAAATAACATAATTTGTGTAATTTTTACATTGCATAATCATATTAGAAAAAGTATGATTGACGACCCAACTTTTCACATCATCGATCAAGATTTTGAATTTATTTTCTATAAATGTATTTTAAGATGTTGAAGTTAACTTTACGCAAGAAAGCGTTAAAAAACAAAAAACTTGAGAGATGACAAATATCTGTAATCATATTGCTTCTAGTTTAATGATAGTTAGACGCCTTTCTTAAATTGTTATAAACATTTGCTTTAAATAACGATATTCATTTCTTTTGTTTTATTTGAATTGTGTTGTTAAGCTTTATTTGAATTGTTATATTTTATGTTGAGATGTATCATATTATTATTACTATTATTATTATTATTATTATTATGTTTTAAATTAGAGTTATAAACTTTATTTTTGTAAAATTAAATATCTAAATCCTAAATTCTTATAAGAATATTCAACGAAATACTATGAAAAATAATATTCATGTCCTTATAATTTTTTTAAAATCATGCCTTCATAAGTTATTTTATACATTAAGGACTAATATTAAACAGTTAATTTTATCAAACATCTTAAATAAATAATTAATATAATTCGTTGGTAAAATTAGCTGATATAATCAGTCATCAACTAACTACTGATAGATTTAACTAACAGCTAATGCAATTCATTGTTTGTCGGGTCTTAATTTGCTCGAGATTCTTAAACTAATATCTATTATATTAAAGGTTAAAAGATATAATTATCTCTTGATTTAAAAAATTTTAGAAAAAATTTTTAATTTTATAAAAATATTTTTATTAATTTTGTTTTTTTAAATCTCTTAAACTTTGATTAAGAATAACATGAAATACGTAAATTATAAATATTATACGCGATTAAATTAGTTCAGCTTAAATTTAAAAATATGTCAAATAATTATATAACTAATATTTGTTTAATTAAGGTCCAGTGTTAACACTATGTGCGTTTTTGTTATTATTTTTAGTTGAAGTTTAAAATAAAGGAATTTTCTGAAAATTTAAAATTAAAAAAATATTATTTTAAAAATTAAAAAAATTGAACTTTTTAAACTATAAGAAAATTGTATATATCTTCTACCATATATTAAAATCTATTATCAATTACTTAAATCAAAAACATTATTTAATTTTAGTGTTATCAAATATTACTAAATTAAACACGGTTTAATGACCATTCAAAAAAAAAACACGGTTTAATGATTATATCTCCCTTAAACCAAAGTCTACCGATAAGCTGGCTAAGTCTTATCAAGCTAGCTGTCTTCCACTTCTTACTGTTTCTGTAATCTCTCCTTGATCCACTGTCTTAGGCTTTAATTGATGTAGACTGTGGATTTCTAATCATCTCAATTCAACTTCAGGCACAGAAGAACATGACATGGCAAACGAGTTCTGGCTCCAATCTATGTTTCTGTACGTTGGGATGCTCCTTTTTTGCCAGGTGATACGCATTAAGAGAGAACCGGGACCCGATAAAAGAATCTTTCAAACGCTAATGAATGATAATAATTTCTATCCAATTCAGATGCTTTATATATTTCAGCGGGTTCATACTGGTGTTCTTGATGTTGCTGTTATTCATATGCTTTATATAAGATTGGGTGCATGCCAAAAAAATGTTAAATGTTTATCCAACCAGGTTGTGAATCAATTGGTAAAACAAAATTTTGGTGTGTTTATCAATTTAAAAGTTATTAATTTTAAGTGAGGAGAAGATAAAAAGACTATAATTCACTTAATGAATTAACAAATAATCAATTAAAACTAAAGACACATTATAATTAAAATTTATAAGTGTCACTTAATTCTTAATTACTAAACAAATTATTTTGTGCATAAACAAATTATTTTGTGCATTTCTACTATTTAATGCACACCCAACTTTTTTATTTGATTTTTAAATTTTCAGTTTGTTTAATAATTTTTATTGTTAAAATTTATTTAATTTTATAAATTAGTCATTTTTATAAATTAAAATAAATTAATTTTTATTTAATATTCTATTTTTAATTACATTTTAAAATTTTCAATAAATAAAGACAATCTTTTTCAAGTTCTTCAATGTTATTAAATCTTTAACCAGTTTTATAATCGTTAAATACTGGTTGAGCCTTTTAAATCTTAAACTTTTTATCTTTGCGATTTAACTTTCAATCTATATTTGAAAACAATGATTTACACTTTTAAGTAAAATATCACTCAAGTATTAACTGTAAGTTACTATATATCATAAACTACAACACATCACCGTGATTTCAACCTTTTTTCAGTACATTGTTTCAACCTTAATTTAACAAATTAGACAACACAATAACATGTATTTTTCTATGTATGAGAACCTATTATTTAAAGATTTTTTTAATTTTTCGTTGTTTTGGATACAAGTTAATATTCATTAAACAACTGTTTAAATTTGCTATATAATTAAAAAAATTTAAGATAGCTATTTTTTAACTGCAGGATTATTAAATTTTGGAATGTACATAATAATATGTTAATTGTGTTATTCAAAGAAAATTAAATAATAAATTTGTGTCAATTGATTAATGATTAATTTAATTGATAACTTTTTTCTAGAATTTCAATCGTACGCCCTTGAACAATCCTCCTACCAAGCACTGTACAATTTCGTTTCCCTTTTGGTGATCTTGTGCTTTATACGAGAAGGAGACGTATAATGAGAAATGGATTATTTAATTTATTAGAAAATGACAACAAAAGCAAGCAATAATTGAAATTTCATGCATCAAGTTGATATGTATGTGGGGTTACTATTTGACTATGCAGGATTTCACAAGTACGGAGAGGGGTCCAATTATCTGTGCAGCGCAGAACATACAAAAAGAAAGGGACGATACGTTTAAAGATATTCTTGAAAAAGGCAATGCAATGGAAAGCAGCGGTTTACGTGTGTCCATTGAGGGGACCATTAGAAAAATAACAAGACATCACCTAAACAGTCAAAACACCAAAACCACAGATCTTTTTCATTGCATGCTTCTTGTGGGGCAAATGATAGTTAACAGTCCTGTACTACATTCGTGTTCCTGGATTGAGTCTACCCATTGCTCGGTTTTGGATTTTGGGATAAGTATATATCCCTTGATTTTGGATCTTTGGAACGACTTCATCTGGAATCTGGATATTGGGAATGAAATTTTCCAAAATTGGGTCTAAAGAAGGTGGCCTAAATGGTTAAGAGAGTTTGCAATTTATAAACTTTGAAGAGAGTGATTAGTAATAGAAATATGTCTGAATCTATAGATTTCACTTGAATTAAGTTTATCATTTAGCTATGAGTGAGTGATTAACTAGTTAAGATTTATTCAGAATATATAAATTATTCTGATTATTTTAAAAATAATAATTTGTTGGTATTTTAAAAAAATTCTAAATTTTGATGAAATGAAAACCATAATTTCAAACAAATATATAGTAATATAAAAATTTAAGATAGATCAATGCTACCTTTATTTGTACAATTCCTAAGAGTCTCAATGCTACTTCTATCAATGATTTTCGTCTCATTTCTTGCTGTAACGCTATTTGCAAACTCTTATCTACGCTACTAGCCAAAAGATTAATGGTTCCACTTCAACATCTTATACATAAATCTCAAAGTGCTTTCATTTATGGTAGAAGTATCTCTAATAATATTTTACTAGTTCAAGAGCTCACGAAGGACTACAATGTTAAACAAACATATCAATAATTGTGCAATTAAAGTGGACTTCTCGAAGATTTTTGATAGCTTGAATTGGAACTTTCCATTGTGCAGTTTGGAATGGTTTGTGTTAGGATATATGTTATATATCTAAGTAATTAGTTTTAGCATTATTTAGTAATTGGACATATAAGATATTAATTGGATAATAACTTGGATTCAAAAGTCATATAAATAATCTTCTTGTTGAAAAAGAATCATATCTTGGATTAGAATTTATTATCATATTGATATTGAAATTGTTTTACTGCTAGACATGTTGGTAATTGGATGGAGTTACTGCCGAATTGTATGGATTCTGTGGATTAAAGAAAATAATAAAGATGTGGTTGTTGCGTAGTTGAAGTGAGACTCTTGGTTGAAGTGAGACTCTTTTAGCTTGTGTGTATTGTACACCAATAAGCTATTATAGCATATCTCACGTCAAGGTTGGATAAAGACGGTGAGAGTGTTTGCGTTAATTGATTATTGAATAACACAGTAGTATTGGTGCATGCCTTGTGTAAGAGCTGAATATACGTGTGTTGCGTGAGACAAGTTAATGGCGCAGTGAGTGTTAGATATCGTGTAGTGTGTGTGCGTTATTGATTCGAAAAACACAGCTGCACCTATATGTTTTTGGGGATTGCAAACGCCGTGGGTTAGCTTGTTATTTTTCAATCTTATTCATCTGGGGTTGTGAGTTAAAGACCATGTGTTAACATCAATTTTCTAGACTTAGTATTCTGGGATTGTGTGTGATTTTTTGGCTGCATCATTCTTCATTGGCTCAACGATTATTAATTGATTTCCTTATGGGCTGTGTATACTTTGGTTAGTGAATGTGTTATTGGTGCAGTTGTGACTTCGTGTTGGCATTTATATGAATAAACCCACCGTTGTTACAACGACTTCCAGATTTATTTCAGTAGAACTGAACCTTTTGGAAAGTTGTTCTTCTCATTTATCTCAAGTATATTATTGTTTTGTTCTTAGTTGATTGATCACTTAAGTTGTTTATTTCGTATTTTTATTATCAAATACTAGTGAGAAAATCTTTTGTTGAGGTTAACACGAGTTAGTCGTGTTATTAAGTGTGAAATTCTTTCATGGGAAATGAGGTTAAAAGATAGTGTCAAGGGTTGAGTAGTGTCGGCTCAGTAAAGCTTTGGGTAAATTTATTGTACTTTGGTGAAAGTATTAAGTTGAGTGAAGGCTCTGTAGATATAGGCAAGGTGTGCCAAACTACGTTACCAAATTTTCAGTATTGATTTATTTTTGGTTCTTTTAATTTTTCTATTTTTGTGTTTGCTAGAAACAAATTGAAAAGTTTGCAAAACTACTAACTCCTTCGATTTTTCAATTTGATTTCCTTATGAAATTCATTCACTAAATTAAAGTTTATATCTCTACTTGCTTTTACAGAGTTCTCATTAATGGTGTCCCAAGTAGCAGGTTCAATGGCTCTAATGGGATCAGACAAAGTGACCCAATGTCACCTTACTTGTTTGCAATTTCCATGAAGATTATTCTCAATAGAATAATTATGCAGAATATCTCTAATAACCCTAATTTCCGATTTCACTACAAATGCAAGGACTTCCAACTTACTCATCTAAGTTTTGCAGATAATCTTATGCTGTTTTGTGGGCACATAACACTTCCATATTTATTCTTCAAGAATCTCTTTAGGGATTCTACAAAATATATAGATTTAGTGTCAACTTACAGAAAAATAAGATTTATTATTCCTTTCATGTTACTAATGTTGAAAGGTTAAGAAATATATGTGGATTGAGTGTTGGTAGCTTGTCTTTTAAATGTCTTGGAGTATCTATTTCTTCAAAGAAACATAAGTTCACTGACTACCTTCCTTTATTAGAGAACTTCAAAAGGAAAATCAATTTCAGGAAAAACAGAGCACTCTCTCAAACTGGCAAGGTTCAACTCATTGTATTTGTTTTAACAAATCGTCGTACTCAGTAAAGCTTACATATTTTTCTTCCAAAGAAGATTAACAAGGAGATGGAGAAATGCATGAAGAACTTTCTTTGGATTGGTAAATCTAGCAATCATAAGGGCTCTAAAGTTAAATGGGATGAGTTATGCTACAAAAAGCACAAAGGAGACCTAGGTTTTGCCTCGATTGACTTGATACAAATAGTTTTAATGACAAAGAGGATATGGAGACTCTTCAATGATAAGGAAGCACTTTGGAGCAAGTAGACTAATGAATTCTGCTTAAAAAGAATGTAGCTTTTGGCATTTAAAGGAAAAGAAGGTGCATTCTTGGCCTTTTATTCTTATGCTACAGAAAAGAAAAATTATTTACTCTCTTTTCAAAATACATATTGGAAATGGTGAGGACATATGGTTTTGGTTGATAATTAGTTCCTTTTTAGTCCTCTATCTATAAGAAGTGAAATCTCATCACTTGTAATCAGAATTTTAGCTTATGCTAGAGTCTCCAAAATTATTGATCAATGTTCTTGGCTAGCCACTTAAAGGGATATGGACATATTACTTTCTTATCTTCCAAGTTATTCCCCTAACCACCTTTGAAAGACAAAGCTGTCTATAACTCCACAAGCAAGGGAATTCTCCAATTCCTCATGTCTAGAAGCTATTAGACTTCATCTTCCTTATGTTCCTTGGTATAACATTGTTTGGAAATGATCATTGATGACTAAAGCCTCCTTTACCACACGGTTAGTTGTTAGAGGTAGATTGAAAACAAAAGATAAACTTAAGATTTCAATCGATCAAGTTTGTTGCCTCTGTAATTTGGTTCTTGAGGCTACCTCTCATCTTTTCTTTCAATGTGGCTGCTCTTCCTCCATCTTGAACTTGGATTGTCCCTACAATGATTGAAATGAAATCTTAATTTGGGCTGATAATCAACATAAAAGAATGGGGAAAGATCAGATATGCTTAAACCTTTGTCTCAATTACATTGTACATTCCATTTGGAAGGTAAGGAACTCAAGGATTTTCATAAACTTTAAATTTGATAAATACGTTCTTGCACATAAAGTGGGTTGTTGCATCAACGAAATTAAATTGGCTCATAACCTCATACAAAAATAGAACTCTTCTCTCTAAAGAAGATGGAATTTAGATTGAAATTTTGTTGTCTTTAAGTAGTCTCATGACTTAACATATAATGTTATTTTTGTTGTATCCTTAGTACCTTTTATCTCTTTAACAATTCTGCATTGTAATTTTCTGGCTGCTCTTTAAGGCTTGTAAATGAAATTATTTCTTATTTAAAAAACATTGTAATTTTTATCTTTATTTAAAATTTAAGAAAATAGTGAATATTTTTATTTTTAAAATAGTGATCTTTGCATTATTTCAAAACAATAATTAAAAATATATTTTATTTGATAAATATATAAATAAATTGAAATTCGACCATATCGTCAATGCCAATTAAATGGGTTCTAAAACTAATACTATTTAACAACAAGCTTCACTAATCAT
Source organism: Erythroxylum areolatum (assembly GCA_024520975.1). Lineage (NCBI taxonomy): Eukaryota > Viridiplantae > Streptophyta > Magnoliopsida > Malpighiales > Erythroxylaceae > Erythroxylum > Erythroxylum areolatum. The sequence continues at coordinate 6,310,089 of JANIJH010000003.1, forward strand.
GTCAACTTTTCCAGAGATACTATCTTGCTATATCTTAGCATTGATTTAAATTTTTATAGAAGAATTGATTGCATACATCAAGATCTCTTACTTCTATTGCACAATTGTTATGTAAACTCAATGTAATTTGAATTTAATGCAAAAGTTTTCGATAGTAAGTAGAATTAATTTTAATATCATTAGTGGTAAAGATTACTTCAAATTATGACATCTTCTATAAACTAAAATGATAATTAGATATACTCGTACACTTTCTTTTGTAAAATTATTAAAATTACAAACATAAAGTCATATTATTACAGGGAGTTTTCAGAAAACTAGGGATGGATAATTTTACTTAAAGTGTTAAAAAAGTATCTCCATCGGATTCTAATGCAAAAAGAAGCATATACCGTCAATGATTATCGCCACTTTAATTGCAGTTTGTACACTAGTGGCCGACACCTTGTCATTATATGGTAAAAGAATAGAAATGCTCAAATATGTCGACTGAAACAGCACGTGACTGACTGAAAAAAGATCTGAGTAATGCTTTATCTCTTTGCAAACGCTACCCTTAATAAAAACAGGTGCTCCAATCCTACCGCACACACGAACAGGAAAAAGAAGAAATGGTACCGGCGATCGAGACTGATCACATGCAAAGCTCGTAGCATTAATTAGCCACCATAGCCAATCACGGGAGGGCACTACATGTTAAAAGATGCCTTCGCTCTAATTCAAAGCGTTATCTTCGTCTTCTCTTGTACTGTAGTGTAAATTCAGACTATTTTACACGTTGAAATGAATAGCAGTGAACAGCATTCCCGACGTCCATGTCAACTAGTCTGACGGTGGGGTTGAGCCTATATGTCTATCTATTCAACTTATTTTTCCCACCGCCGCGTGACTCGAAGTTCACACATGAGTCCAATAAAGTTCTAGATTCCAACTCAACGATGTGATGACCGATGTGATTTTTGTCAATCTAATCGAATTATTTCAAACTGGGTTTAATCATTAAGTTTGAATTATGAATGTAATAAAAAAAATCTTTATAAAACTTATGAATATAATTCATTATTCTTTGAATTCGTAAATCTAAACTTATTATAATAGCGAGAATTTACCGATTTTCATGTATATTCTCTAAAGTTAATAGTAAAAACTGTGAGTTTTCTCACTAAAAGTAATTTCTTGTCTTATTCTCTTAATATTAATATCTAATTCTTTATTATTATTATTATTATCAAGTAATTTCTTATCTTATTCTCTTAATATTAATATCTAATTCTTTATTATGCTCGTCATCATAATTTTCTACTTTTTATACTCATAATAAATCATTTTTGAAAAATCAAAGCTCTAAGTAACTCCTCGATGTTTTCCCTTTTCTTTTTTGAGTTTTTCTTCTTTCCGAATATACATAAATTGCTAATTTAACGATCAGTATAATCTTACATTTGTTTTCCTTGTAACTCATACAGAAAATAGATACTTAGAGAGATATGAACAATGTGCTCAGTTACTTTACTGAGCCTCAATAGAATGTTTATATACCCATATTCATAACAGAAGTTTGTTACAAGAGAGAGAATTGGACAAAGAGTAATGAGTGCTTCGTACAGCTATATACGACAGTAACAGAATGTATAGTGAGGGGTATCGTAATATTTACATCTTGCTATTCTAACGTTCATGCTTTAACATTCCTCCTCAAACGACAGGGTATAATAACCAGATCGAGTTTGTTTATGTGTTGCATGAAAGGTGCGCATGTAAAAGCTTTAGTTAGACAATCTGCAACCTGGAGAGAAGATGATATATACTCAATGTCAATGACTCAAGCTAGGTATAGTTCTCGGATGAAATGAATGTCTATTTCTATGTGTTTACTGCGAGTGTGATGAACTGAGTTGGCAGCTAAGGCTTTTGCACTTAAATTATCGCACCACGTCATGGAGGGTTGCTTTAGTGCTAAGCCAAGTTCAAAAAGTAGCGACTGTATCCATTTTACTTCTGTCGCACTATCTGCTAATACTCGATATTCTGACTTAGAACTTGATCTAGACACTACTCTTTGTTTCCTTGACGCCCATAAGATGAGTGTTTTTCTTAGATAGACACACATGCCTTCAGTGGACTTGTGATTGTCAATGTCTATGCCCCAGTATGCGTCGGTGAAGATTGTTAAGTGAGGTAGCTTGAAGGGTTTGAAGTGTAACCCGAGATAATGGGTTCCTTTCAAATACCTAAGTACCCTCTTAACAGCCTGAAGATGTATATTCGTAGGTTGAGACATGTACTAACTTAGCTTATTGATTGAATAAGCTATGTCTGGTCTTGTGTTGATAAGGTACTGAAGTGAGCCAATTATCCTTCGATATAAAGATGGATCTTCCATAAGAATTCCTTATGTTTTGGAGAGATGCCTTCCTGTGATCATAGGAGTTGTGACTAATGCACAATTATGCATGTTAAATCTTTTTAGAATATCTAAAACAAACTTGCTTTGATTCAGAAAAAAAAACATGACTTATCTCGATAGACTTCAATCCCAAGGAAGTAGTATACAGATCCGAGATCCTTCAGAGAAAATAGTGCATACAATCTTTAGATGAAGCTTTTTAGATAAATGTTGTTGTTACCTGTGATGAGTATGTCATCAATGAAAACAAGGATGAATACTGTAAGATTTTTTTGTCGAAGGAAGAATAAGGATACGTCACTTTTTGAGTTCCTAAACCCCCACTATAGCAAAGTATAACGCAGTCGATCAAACCAAACACGAGGTACTTGTTTTAAACCATAAATAGATTTGTTCAGTTTACAAACATGCTTTAGATGGTGTGGATCTTCAAATCCTTCTAGTTGTCACGTGAACACATCTTCTTGAAGAAGACCATTGAGGAATGCAATGTCTACATCCAATTGCCGAATATCCCAATTGAACGATACAACTATTTCCATCACAATCTGAACGGTGATAAGCTTGACAATAGGGCTAAAAGTTTCTCCATAGTCGACCCCAAGTGCCTGCTGAAAGCCCTTCACAATGAGTCGAGCTTTATATATAAAAATGGTGCCATCGGGCTTGAATTTAGTTTTGAAGATCCACTTACAGTCAACTATTTTTTCTTCACCAGTGTAGGGTACTAACCTCCACGTCTTGTTTCATTGTAGTGCTTCGAATTCTTGGATCATGGCTTGCTTCCATTGAGGGGAAGCCAAGGCAGCTGCTACTGAGTTTGGTTCTAAATCTTAAGGCAAATGGGTTGAGTTCTCAGCTTTTAAAAATCCAATAAATGGATTCTTAGGCTTAAATACTCCATCCTTTGCACGTGTTCTCATGGGATGTATGCTTGTGTGAACTGGATTGTGTTCTCGATCTGTAGATTGAATCAAAGGTTGAGATTTGTTCAGCTGGTTCGGACTCTTCGTTGGTTCTGAGATTGACAAAGGTGTTGATCGTGGGCTTGCTGTGTGAGTGAGAGAGTCTTATACAGGAGAATGTTATTGTTCTGAATTCTTTGCCGTATCTTCAGTTGTAACCTTATGTTCTTTAGAGTTGATGATCAGTGGAAGAATGTAATCATTCTTAGATGGTGTCGAGTGGCGATGTAGAAACCTTTCAGTGTATGGAAATATTGACAAATCAAAAACAACATGTCTGGAAGTATATATTCGTCCAGTTGTGCTAAGGCACTTATAGCCTTTTTGATTTGAGGCAGGACCAAGATATACACATTCCTGGCTATGAAACTGGAATTTATAAGCATTGTATGGTTTCAAGCATGGGTAACAAGCACACCCAAAAGATTCAAGTGTCTTGTAATCGGGTTCAACTTTGTATAATAGATATAAGGGATTTGCCCCATTTAGTGTAGGTGTTGGCATTCTGTTTATGAGGTAGACAACCATTTGGAAAGCATCAACCCAGTAAGTGAGAGGAAGACATGCCTGAGCAAGCAATGATAGACCCATTTGAATACTCGCTACTTGTGTGACAGGAATGAATGGTTTATATTCCGTCCCATTATCGTACTGAAGAGCTTTTATCTTAGTGTCAAATTGGTTCTCATTATATGTACAAAATAAATTGAATGCATGTCTGGCTTCACCTTGATGTTTTAGTGGATACAACCATGTATATCTACTGAAATCATCTAGGAACTGTATGTAGTAACGATGAACATTTACAAATTGTATAGTTGAAGGTCCACAAATGTTTGTATGTGTTAGTTCTAAAGGAGAGGAAGCATAAGATTCAGACTTTGCAAATGGCAATTGTTTATATTTATCATATTGGCGAACTTCACTTACAACTTTCGAAAAAGAAACATTGGCATTGCATTTATTCAGAATTTCCTTTAAGATCCTATCACTAGGGGGTCCTAGTTTGTTATGCCACTTGACAAATTCAGTTATACTCTCCTTTTGTGCTAAATGATCATAGGGAGGACAAGCAGCTATATTCACTTGTGCCTGCCATGACCCTCTATCCATGGGAAACAGTCCTTGTTTTGCTTTCCTGTGCACCAAAAACTTGCCTTTCTTTTTATCCTTCACAACACATTTATCATTAGTGAAATGTATATCGACATTGTTATCTCTAATGAGCTTGTTGACACTCAATAGGTTTTTAGTCGCTGAAGGTACCAATAATACATCATTTCGGATAGTAGAATTAGAGACAGGTAGGGAAGTGGAACCACTACCAGTTACTTGTTTTTTCTCACTAGTGCATGTATAGAGATGTGTCTTACCTGCTGGTGTAAAACAGTCAAGTTGATCAGTGTCAAATGTAGCATGATACGTAGTGCCATTGTCCATGTACCAAGCCGGATTTGCTACTGATTGAGATTGAGCTTGAGCGTAGCAAGCTTGAGGTGGATAAGTGTTTGAACTCTGGCTGTAAGTCGGTGCTTGGAAAGTTTTATCGATCCGATAATAGCAGTTTACAACAACGTGACCAGGCTTCTCACAGAGTTGACAGTAAGAGGGTCCTATTTTATTGTATCCTCCTCTACGTCCTCGTCCTTGATGACTACGAAAACCACAAGAGTTTCTCTAAGAACCACGTTCTAAGTTGCCATACGCTGGATAGGATTTATTAGGTTCATCTTTTTGAGCCAAATTCATAGAAGGCTGAATGGATAGGCTGGAAAAATGACTTAATTGTTTTAGATGACTCTCAAAGGCAAGTAATGAAGATTGTGTATCAATCCACAAGAGATCTAGCTTATCTACCAACTTGACTACTATTGTATTGTAGTCTACATCGAGACCATTTAACATGTGAAGAATAAGATCTCTAGTTGCTATAGGGGCTCTTGCCTGCATTAGTTGATCAGAAATGGTCTTCATTTTAGTAAGATACTCTTCCAATCTAAGAGCATTTTTGCTTATTTGATGTAGCTCCAACTTGAACATCATCACCCGAGACTTCATTGAGGCATAAGTAAGCTCTCGTGCATTAACCCATAATTCTTGAGTAGTTTTGCAGTACAAATGTTGGACCTAAAAATTTTTCTATTGATGTTATTTAGCACGATTGTGTTAATTATGAGTTTATGGCTTAGTTTGATTAAATTGGGTGTATTAGTGGTTAATTGCAGTGTAATTGAGATTAAATATGGTTTAAATAGGAATTATAGGGTAAAAATATTTGAGGGCATTTTGGGAAGTTTACTTAAGTTGGAATGGGTTAAGGCTTTACAAGGAGGGTATTGTGGTCATTGTCCATTCCTTTAGGCTTAAAGAATTATAAAGAAAGAAAAAGAAAGGAAAGATAGAAGAGAAAAGAGAGGGGAGAGTGTCGTAGCTTGAGGAAGAAAAGAAGAGAATTGGGTTTTCGATTCTTGAGGATTTCCGACAGAATTGAAGCGATTCTCGGTAAGTTTAAGTCCCTTTTAACCTTGTTTCAGTTGGATTAAACCCTAAGATAGCTTGAATGTGTTAGAAACGATGGTTTAGGGTTTTCGGGAGAAAAATGGATAGATTTCTTTGGGTTGATGATTTTGTGCCTATTTTTATGTTGTAAATGGGTTAGAAATGTAATATAGGACTTGATCTAAGGCTTAGATGTGTTGTTTTTGCAAATGGGAAGGATTTAAGTCGAAAAATGCTAGAAAGTCGAGTTTTGGAGTCGTTCTCCAGTCCCGCACGTCGCGACGTGCGAATTGCAGTCGCCGCGAAGTGCGCGGTCGTCGCGACCTGCGAATTATTGTTCGCCGCGACATGTGAGGAGGAGCACGTCGCGACGGGTGTAGAGGAACACGCCGCGACGTGCGAGGAGATTG
>JANIJH010000003.1:6326006-6342337 GCA_024520975.1 Erythroxylum areolatum
AGTCCTCCCATCGTATACCCGCCGTCGCCACCAAAACCACCAGTTTATCCACCACCGAAGCCACCTGTTAGTCCTCCCATCGTATACCCGCCGTCGCCACCAAAACCACCAGTTTATCCACCACCGAAGCCACCTGTTAGTCCTCCGATCGTATACCCGCCGTCGCCACCAAAACCACCAGTTAGCCCTCCCATTGTTTACCCACCACCGACCCCGCCAACTCCATGTCCACCACCACCAACAAAGCCAGGGGAAGGGACTTGCCCCATTGACACTCTCAAGCTTGGTGCATGTGTTGACGTGTTAGGAGGGCTCGTTCACATTGGAGTCGGGAGTAGCGCTAAAGATGCATGCTGCCCTGTGCTTCAAGGGCTTGTGAACTTGGATGCGGCCGTGTGCCTCTGTACCACCATTAAAGCAAAACTTCTCAACGTTAACGTTGTGATACCCATTGCTCTTGAGGTTCTCGTTGACTGTGGCAAGACTGCGCCTCCTGGTTTCACCTGTCCTGCTTAAGTAAGGTACATAAAACTTGTTTAACATACATAAGCTGAAAAGGCTTAGCTACTCCTTAATTACCACGGTCACTACGTTCTATTTTGCTTAAGTTTATGATATTACTCAAGGTTCAATATACTCATCATTTGTCATTCACTGTCGCAGTGTGCAGTGAAGTTGGAAGAAATAACATGTTGGGATAAGAAATTGAAGAAGAAGAATAAGTAGTACTTCCACGAGCTGCTCCGCAGGACGTTGTTCCTCTTTTTTGTTTTGATTTCTTCTTTTTCATCAATTTATAGTTTGAGAAGTAGTAGTACTTAATCAATGTACTTAATCAAAATGTGAGTGCGTTGGTCCTCTGTATTAATAAAAACTCTCTTTCTCTCCTCTCTAAGATAAATAACTTTTTGGCATGCTTTAACATTTAATGGTGCTTTATGGCTTTACATCTTGGATGTGTCCGATGACGCAGGTGAGTTGGCAACGATTTCTTCTATATTAAGTGAAATTGTGACTTTAAATATGCACTTATATATGTTTCTCTTTAAAATTTTATATCAGAATTTTACCTTTTTAAAAAGAAAAAGTATGTTTGAGACCCTTCTAAGATACTCAGTAGACCAAAAAAAAAAAATCAAAAGAATAGAGAGTCATCTTTTACTTTAATTATATTCCATAACTTGGTTACTAAAAACCACAGAGGAGCGGAAACCCCACAGAAGCAGCCTCTTTACCCGGTCCCATTGTCTATGCTTGTTTTTGTGTATTGGATATTGGTTGGCATGAACTCTATATAATTTAACCGAGAGGAGAAGATTCCTTGGGCAGTGGCTAGACAAGCTCAAAAGGAAAGTTGGCAGATCGATCAATGGGAAGTCCTATATCCTTCTTCACATGGAATTAACAGATCTTTTGTCCAATTTTATGGTGTCTTATTATATCTTATAAATTTCAGTTATTTATTTATATGAATCTTGTATGAGTCCTGCATAAATAAGTGCGAATTTCGTATAAATAAATAGCTGAAATTCACTTGACACAATAAGATTCTATAAAAATTAGCCAGAGAATCTTGTGTCCTTCACATGGAAGGAATAAAGCGAGAAGCTTGAGAAGGAAAACGACTTGAGAATAGAGAAAATTATGCTGACGTAAGACAAGTAGAAAAATAAATAATTAATAATTAGAAAATTTTAGGATATATTATTATTGAAAGGTGATATATGAATTTTTAAGAGAGAAGGGAATTGGAGAGAAAACGACAGAGGAGTTCAATAGGTTCTTCTTTCCTTTTCTTTTAACAACTACAAGACTTAAATACAAATAAGGACGTGGATCTACTACACCCACGTTCCCTAATAATAAGCTGATAATGACCACGTAAGGAAATGGCAAACTCATGCAATCTAGGGCGTTTGTTTCCTTTCTTTTTTTTTTTCCTCCAAGTTTCTGATGTCATTCTTGTAAAAAAAATAAGTAAAATATGTTTAGTTAATTTTATTATAATTTTTTATTTCTAAAAATAAAAAAATCACAACAACTTTACAGAAATTAGAAAATATCATTTCTCTAAATTTTAACAGCACGTTTTCTTCGACAGAAAATTAACTTATTTCTATTTTCTATCTCGATTAATAATAATAATAATAATAATATAAGGTAACCTTTTTCTTCACATCATTTCATGCTATTTAATGTAACACTTTATCTAAGTCTTTTCTTCACGTTAGGCTTTATCAAATGTAAAGGTTAATCTTTACCTGATTTATTGCCTTCGTAATAATTTTAAGTTATAAGAATAGCTTAAACTATAGCTTCAAAGTTTTTTTCACGTTAAATGATGTGAATATTAACAAATTTAAACATTAAATTTGATATATATTAAAAAATAGAAACATGATAATAAAATCAAACATAATTTTGTTTTCAGTTTTTTATTAAAAATCTCAACTAAACAGATTTTTGTTTTCAATTTTTATATTATGAATCTCAACCAATTAGGTTTTCGCCTTTTTTAGGAAAAAATAAAAACCAAAACTAAGAAAGAGAAATAAAAAATAACAATAGAAAAATAAAAGTGGAACCAAACGCCCCAAACTACAAATCATGTACAGACTCCATGCGGACCATTATCAATCCTCTATTTACATACTTGTATCAAGTTCCCCCCTCCTTGGATTCCTTGGCGGCAAGGATGGAAGTGAGAAAAAAGGGAGAAATATCGAGCATCATCCCATGTTGCATCCTCCACAGTAGCCTCTTCCTATTTGACTAAAATTTCAAGTTTTGGTCGATACTTCCCCTTTTGAACTACACGATGTTCAAGGATGGCTTTTGGAAATGTCCAACTCTGTGTCAACAGGAAGTGAAGAAGAGGAAGAGACAATTCCGCCCGTAGGGCGTAGCTCAGTTGATTCCGGAGGGATAGATTTGCTCCAAGGTGCAAGGTTCAAATCCTACGGTTTATAATGTGGGAGCAACATTCTTGAGCCCCTTGTGGGCTTTGAGAGTGGGCTCCTTGTAAGTCTGTGGGTTGCTCACCTCCCCCTTAGCAGGCCGCTGAGTACCTGATTTACATCCTCGTAATTGCTTCGTCGGACCGGCGTGTGGGGGGCCTTTTGAGTTGGGGTTCAACCTTTTTTCGCTCCAAGGAAGAGACAATTCCATAAAGCTCCAAGAAGCGACTGAGGATTGTCATTATGGATGTAACTTTAGATATACTTGGTCCCCGAGCGAAAAATTCGCATCACGCCTATGCTGATTCGCATATATCATCATTATGTCACTAGCCAACTGTGTTTCAGTTCCTTAAGAATTGCATCACAGTCTCGAAGATAAGTATCCATCACTTGTACTGCTGTAGTACCAGGAACATCGGCTAGCAAATGGGGAGGAGGGAGTCCATATAAGACTTCAAATGGGGTCATGTTAATGAAAGAGTGAATTGAAGTATTATAATTGAATTCTTCCACAGCAGTGTTACGATTTAATCTAATTGTAAGGTATGGGACTTGAATCCTATATTGATTAAATACAAAGTTGATATGAAATTTATAAAGACTTTGGACTCTCTACTCTCATAAGCTAACTTTTGGGTGTGGCTCTCCTAAAGTTCTTATCAATTGGTATCAGAGCCGGTCTTGGAGTGGTGGTTCACAGAATGGTGGCCTGAGAGTGCCAGCCGTGACCAACGTGGCCGTGACCAACAAGGATCTCAGAGTGGTAACCCATGAAGTGGTGACTTGAAAGTGTCAACCGTGACCAACATGGCCGTGACTAATGAAGACATTGGTCCTTATAAAGGGACGAATGTTACGGTTTAATCTAATTGCAAGGTATGAGACTTGAATCTCATATTGATTAAATACAAAATTGATATGAGATTTATAAAAACTTTGGGCTCTTTACTCTCATAAACTAGCTTTTGGGTGTGACTCTCCTAAAATCCTTATCAATTCCATTCCGTCCATTTCTTGAGCTGATCTCCTGAAAAACAGCGTAAATATTGATCAAGGAGCTGATTGGTGACTTCGGATTTTCCATTCTTCTGTGAGTGGTAGCTTCAACTCATCCGGATTGCAATTGAAAGAGAGTCTTCCAAATTATTCAAGAAAATCTTATCTCGGTCACTCACTATTAAACCCGGAATTCCATGAAGTTTAACCATATAGGAAACAAAAGCCTTAGCAACAGTTAAAGTAGTAAATGAGTGCTTTAACGGAATGAAATAAGCATACTTGGTGAAACGGTCAATCATGACCATTATGAAGAAATAGCCACTGGAAGTGGGTAGGCTCTTAATGAAGTCAATAGCAATGTCAATCCAGATTTGTGTCGGTGTAGCAAGAGGTTGAAGCAATCCGGCTAGCTTGAGGAAATCGGTCTTAAAATGTTATCAAATAGAGCATTGTTGGATGTAGTTCTTGACTGTCAGATGCATGCCCTCTTCAGCGCAGGAGACTTTCCGAAATGCCCACTTCTAGGTATGTTGTGACATTCATTCAAAATCTGTGAAAGCAAAGGTGAACGTGGAATTAAGTACAACCGATCACCAAGGACCATACGCCATCTCGTTTTGTAAATGGTTTGGAAGAGGACTGAGTTCCCAAGGGTGAATAATATGGGTCCTGTTGGATCTCCCCTTGAAGTTGGACCACCAATCTGCCTTGGGCATGAAAACTGATATGAACTGAAACTCGACCATGCGGGACAAGGAGTCAGTTGAGGTATTCTCAAAGTCACACTTGTATTCAATAATATAGTCATAGCCTAAGCGTTTGAGTAAACAACGTGTTTAAGTCGAAGTTGAAATTCGTTGTTCCAATAGGTGCTTAAGACTGTTAATCAGTTTGAACTGTAAAAGTGCGGATACGGGGGCCACTTCCTTAAGGATTTCATCCAGGCCATCATTTCCTTTTCACATGTAGACCAAGAGAGTGTGGTAAGCCTCACTGAAATAAGTGATTGGTCAACCTTGTCGTGACAGAACTGCTCGAATTCCTATGCCACCACTTGCATCACATTCAATTATGAAAGGGTGAGCAAGCTCTAGTAAGGCCAAAACTGACAGTAAGGTGGGTCCTTCCTTGAACTGTTGAGAAGCTCGTGAGATTGTCCACGTTATGGAGCTAGTGAATCGAATATCCATACCGTCAGAGATTGTCCTCGAGCTCGGTCATTATGACTGTCTTTTTCCCGATTCAAGGATAAGGTGTCTGGTTTTGAATGAGCTGTAATTTTTGGTATTGTATGCTGGTTTCTTTGGTTATGACGCAACAAATACATCTTTGACGAAAGTTTTGTATGGCCGTCCACTCCTCATTTAGTTGCCCTTGATTATGTTGCTTGGATTACTCAAGCTCGAACTCTATTTAACCGAGCTTTGGCTACGTCAGGATAACAGAAGGAAAAACTAATCAGATGGTCACGACCTTGTCCCATATGGGTCAAGCTCAACACTGATGGGGTTTACAAATCCTCCTCTTCCTGGGCTGCAGTTGGGAGAGTTTTGCGGGATCATGCGGGGTTTTGGTTATGAGACTTTAATTACTCATAATATTGGATACTGTACATTTGTTTCTGCAGACCTCTGAGTTTTCAATGGATTGATGCTTGCGTGGGAACTTGGCTACCTGACGTATAAAGTTAGAAGTGGACTCCTTAGTTGTTATCAATATCCTTTCCTCCTCACGCCACATACAGGATATGAAGTGTTCTTTAGTGCGAGGAATTTAGAAATTGATTGCTAGAGACTGCAATGTGAAGCCTTGTCATGCTTATAGAGAAGTAAATAGGCTAGCTGATTGGATAGCAAACCATGCAAAGTATTTCAAGCTCGGAGTTCATTTTTTTCAGCTTTCCCCATGGCCATGAGCCGTATTAGTATCCTGCTGGAGGATATTGCAAGGATCTCCTTCCCTAGGCTTGTTGCGTAAAGCTAATTATGTACTTTCTTTCCTTTTTAATCCAAAAAAGAAAAGCTCGTGAGATTGCTTCATTCCAATGGAACCCATCTTTTAATAAGATTAGATACAGTGGAGACGCAATTCATCCAAAGTTTTTAATGAATTTACATTATGGGCTAATCCTAAAACCCCACGGACAACTCTGGTTGAAGTAGGAATGGGCCAAACAAGCACAACCTACATCTCAGGAAGGATCCATTATAACACCTTCAGTTGAGATAACGTGTCTTAAATACATCACCTTCGTAACTCTAAATGTGTATTTAGAAGCCTTCATGAACAATTTATCCTTCACGATAATCATCTAAAGCTAGCTAATTATGGGGATGCGAAATTTATCCTTCACGATAATCCCATCCAAAGCTCGATATTCCATACAGAATCTCTAATTTCAACCTGCCTTTTTGACTAAGAAAATCAGGAAGGGAAAAGGACTCCGGCTTGGTCAAATCGCACTAGTAAGTAATAGTTCTTGTACCAACCTTTCAGTCTCATTCTTTTGATAATGAGGATATATATTTATATGGTTGAACATTCACCGGTCCAATTCTTGGAAGTAAAGGAATCCGATGATCATTTGACCTCTATGGCGGTAATTCATGTGGTGTGTAGAAAATCCATGTGAATTCATCCAACAGTCGTTGTAGGTCTTGTAGAAATGGCCTAATGGTTGAACACGGGTTGAGTGTGAAGAAAAAATCCCAAGTTGTGGAGCCCTTGCAATTCTTTTTCTGTCAACTCTTATAAATCCGTTCCTCATAGTCCATGTAGAGTATATGAAATGCCATCCAGTTTGAAAGTCATTGTAAGATTTTTATGCAGAGATGGTTAATGACATATATTGTACACATGCATTATATTATGCCACAGTTGGCCATCATAGCTTGGAACCGCTATTTTTTGGTCCACGACTAACCTAAACTTGGTTAGCACTGCATGGTCAATGAAGTTGTGGGTGCTGCTGCTGTTACAGTTTGATCTAATTGTAAGATATGGGACTTGAATCTCATATTAATTAAATACAAAGTTGATATGGGATTTATAAAGACTTTGGGCTCTCTACCCTCATAAGTTAGCTTTTGAAGTGTAGCTCTCATAAAGTCCTTATCAATTGGTATCAGAGCAGGTCTTGGAGTGATGGCCCACGGAGTGGTGGCCTGGGAGCGCCAGCTGTGACCAACGTGGCCGTGACCAACAAAGATCTCATAGTAGTGACCCATGGAGTGGTAACCTGAAAGTGTCAGTCGTGACCAACATCACCGTGACCAATGAGGATATTGGTCCTTATGGGAGGACGAATGTTACGGTTTGATCTAATTGCAAGGTATGGGACTTGAATCTATATTGATTAAATACAAAGTTAATATGGGATTTATAAGGACTTTGGGCTCTCTGCCCTCATAAACTAACTTTTAAGGTGTGGCTCTCTTAAAATCCTTATCAACTGCCTCCGTCAATTAGTGCTTTAAGATCTTTGTTTCGAAGTTTTCAAGGGACTCGGATGGTCTGGGGATGGGAGGTTCCCGTGATTGCCTGTAATGATAATTCGGGTAGCGACTCTCTTACTTCTTTGGTTTCTTCGACCGTGGCCATTTCAACTGGTTTATGGTTCGGTGCATTCTCAGTCATGAAAAATTGTGGTCGTTCGCATCTATATCCTGCAACAATCGTTCATCATAGTAATAAAAAAGGCCTTTTTCTCTTCGCTGGTGGGCTTCTTGAGTGGTCAATCTACGAATTTTTGGCGGATTCAAAGGTAGAATTGATTACAAAATGGGTGGGGGTCCTAATAAACAAAAATTTAGAGAGACTGGTGGTTTAATGGTAGTAGTGAATGGATGTGTTAATGTCGGAGTTTTCTTGTCAAGGTGGCTTCGTTCCTCAATCAACCTGGCTATACCGATGGCCTCTGCTAAGGAACGTGACTGCTTCACCTAATAAGGAAGCTATCATGTAACCCATTCAGCTGGTTGGAGAGTCATTTGAAGGTTTTTTGATACGTTTCCACAGTGGTTAGTTGCTTAATTAAGTCAAGAAAGAGCTTTAGAGGGATCATCATATTCGGGAGGGCCGAAGCGAAGCAAGATTGCTTTGGTGAATTCTGGCCATGCCAATGTGGGCCAACTTTGGCTCTGATACTAATTGATATATGAATTTTTAAGAGTGGAGGGAACTGGGGACAAAACGATAGGAGTTCAATACGTCCTTCCTTTTCTTATAACAACTACAAGACTTAAATACAAATAACGTAAAGAAGGATGTGAATCTACTATGCCCATGTCTCCTAATAACAAGCTGATAATGACCACGTAAGGAAATAACAAACCTATTCAATTTAAACTACAAACACTACCACCTTTATCACCCACCTATACCCCCATGTACGTACTCCATGTAGACCATTATGAATTTACGATACGTTCTCTTCAGCTCATGGCAGTCTATGATATGTGGGGTTTTTTTAGTGTGGTAAGAAGAACGTGGTTTTAAGGTTGCATGAAGCATGTAACTTGCAGCTAGGAAGCGTTGTTATATTTTCTTCTGTTTTTCTTCTGTTTTGTGTTTACAATAAGAATCGGTTTTATGATTTGTTTATGTTCCTGTTATCTAGGCCAGTATAAGTGGTGGATTTGTTTATGTTTCCTGTAGTGGATTTGTTTATTTTCCCTATTTCTAGGCCAATACGAGCAGTGGATTAGATAGTGACAGTGGCAATCTTATTTATCTGTCAGTTGGTTTGGATTGTTATAAATAGGTGCTGAATATTCAATAAAAGTACAATATATTAAAACCATTCCTTTCCTATTCTATCTTTTCCAATCTCTTGAAATCTCTCTTTCTCAACTCCCAAAAACATCTAACCCATCTCAAATCTACGTACATATCATTTTTGGTATCAAAGCTTCTCGATCTTATGGAGACCCGAACCAAGACAAACGTTGAACTCAAGAATGAATTGTTTGAATTCATGACTAGGCAAGAAGCTGTCTCACAATGTCAAGAGGCCAATCTCAACCAGGTTATTGCTAATTATGACAACTTGAGTGCAATGGTTCAGAGTTTAGTGATTGAGATGCAGGCCACTCAAATATCCAATGATTCTTCTCTATGCCAGAGGGAGGACAGTCCCTCACACACTGTTGAATCTTTTAACCCCGGAGCATATAAAACTTCCACAAAGATCTCATTCCCCAAATTCGACGGGGAAGACCCACAAGGTTGGTTATTTTGTGTTACTCAATACTTTGACTACCAAAACATTCCATTAGAAAGGAGGGTGCATCTAGCTTCAATTCATTTGGAGAAACTAGCACTCCAGTGGTACCAATGGTACATTAAGTTTCGTGGACCTCTTTGGCGGGATGAGTTATCCCGAGCAATCATGATGCGTTTTGGACCCTCAAATTATGAAGACCCAGCTGAAACTCTGTCACATCTCAAGCAAGAATCATCTGTGGCAGCCTACCACAAGACGTTTGAATGTCACTCTCAGTGTGTTGACGGGTTACCCGAATCCTACCTTGTTAGCAAATTCATCGCTGGACTTAGAAGTGATATACGGCCAGAGGTTAAGTTGATCAAGCGTAAGACTCTTGTGGATGCATTCAGCATTGTCCAGATCGTTGAAGAAAAATTTTCCAGCCCTTGAAAGACCATTTTTTCATCATGTCAGAATACTTACCCACCAAAGTTACCAAGTTGCACCACCAGCTTATTGGGACCACCTCCACGGACAGGTACATCTCCACCCATATCAAGGCGCCTTTTGCCTCAAGAAGCTCGAGAATGTAGGAAAAAAGGGTTGTGTTTTTACTGTGATGAGAAGTTCGTTCCGGGCATCGATGCATTAAGCCACAGCTTTTCATAATCGAGGATGATTCCCACATCCAATCCATTGATGAAGATACCAATGAAGATTGTGAAGGAGACACAAATGGAAACCCAGAGATTTCTTTCCATGCTATTACCGGCGCTCAACATCCCCAGTCTATTTGACTGAAGGGAAGGCTTGACAGTAAGGATTACATAATCTTGATAGATGGAGGCAGCACACATAACTTTATTGATCAACAGGTTGTCACTAAGTTCGGGCTACCCGTGGAAACAACTCCAACATTTCGTATCATTGTGGCCAATACGAATCGTGTAGAATGCTCCCAAGTTTGTCGTGGGGTGTGTTTGAATATTTAAGGATGCCAGGTAGTCACTGATTTCTTTTTAATGCCAATTTCTGCGTGTCTGATTGTTTTGGGAGTCCAATGGTTGGAGATTCTTGGGCCCATTGTAACCAATTACTCAAAATTACAAATGTCCTTTACATTAGATGGGGTTCGTTCCACTTTCAACGGCCTAGATCCACAAGCATTAAAAGTCCTGAATGAAAAGGAAACTCATCAGCTATTTTCTAGCTCAATGGGGCATGGGTTCTTCATCCGGTTGGTTTCAACCGAATCAGAGAGTCAAGATCACGATAACTATCCATCCGATTTGAACGATGTCCTTCAAGCTTACCAAAGAGTCTTTCAGATACCAACCACTCTGCCACCCTATCGTTCCCATGATCATTATATACCGCTAATAGAAGGTGCTCAACCAGTGAATGTGAGACCATATTGGTACCCATACTATCAAAAAGCAGAAATTGAAAGACAAGTAAAAGAGTTGTTAACTTCAGGATTAATTTGACCTACACGGAGTCCTTTTTCTTCACCTGTCTTACTTGTACGTAAGACTAGTGGGGAGTGGAGGTTTTGCGTAGACTATCGGGCTCTTAATTCCATCACTGTTAAAGACAAGTATCCAATCCCGACGATCGACGACTTAATGGATGAACTCGATGGTGCCATTTTCTTTACTAAACTTGATCTCAGGTCCGACCATCATCAGATCAGGGTCCATGACGATGACATTCCCAAGGCAGCAATACAAGCATGGCCTACTCCCACATCTGTTAAAGAGGTACGTGGATTTTTTGATTTAGCAGGATATTACTGAAAGTTCATTCAGCATTATGGGACTATTGTCGCTCCCCTTCATCACCTTTTGAGTAAAGAGGGATTCTCATGGACTAAAGAAACTGAATCAGCCTTCAATCATTTAAAGGAGGCGTTGATATATGCACCTGTACGCTGTTTACCTGATTTTACCCAACCATTCGTAATTGAGTGCAACGCTTGTGGATATGGAATTGGAGCTATGCTAATACAAGATCAACATCTTATTGCTTATTACAGTGAGTCCTTGAAGGGTCAGCTCTCAAATTGTCCATTTATGAGAAGGAAATGCTCGCTGTTGTTAAATCAGTTCGTAAGTGGAGATCCTATCTTTTAAGAAACACGTTCATAGTTCGCACTGACTATCGGAGTTTGAAATACCTCCTTGAGCAGCGCATAACCACTCCGGCTCAAGCCCATTGGCTTTCGAAGTTAATGGAATTCTATTACAGAATTGAATACAAAAGTGGTTCCATCAATAATGCTATTGACTCATTTTCACGATGTGCTGAGATAATGTTCATTGCAGAATCTTGTCCATAACTGGAGTGGTGGAAGTTGCTGCAGGAGGAGTGTTCATCTGACCCTTATTACAAAAAGTTTGAAGGCGACCCTAGAGTCCAAAAAAGATCTAGAGTTTGGTTTTTGGATGCTAAGGTATTGTTGAAGCCCACATCTTCCCTTCGTACCGGTTATTTTTGGAAGAAATGCATAGCACACCAGTTGGAGGCCACTTTGGTTTTCATAAGACTATTGCTCGACTACTGACGGATTTTCATTGGGAGGGCTTGCGCAAATCAGTCCACAAATTCATTCAGGAGTGCACGGTATGTCAGCAAAATAAATATGATAATATGATGCCTACAAGCTTGTTGCAACCATTGCCAATTCCAGAGAGAATTTGGACCAAAGTTATCATGGACTTTATCGAAGGATTACCAATGTCCGACGGCTATCAAGTTATTTTAGTAGTGGTAGATCGTTTATCCAAGTATGCGCATTTCATTCTTATGTCTCATCCATTTACTGCTGCCTCTGTTGCCAAGGCTTTTATTATCAACGTGATCAAATTACATGGTGTGCCTGAGAGCATGACCACCGACCATGACAAGGTCTTCATGTGTGGGTTATGGACAACCTTATTTCAACAATAGGGGACTAAACTTCATATGAGCACGAGTTACCATCCCCAAACTGATGGTCAAATTGAGGTGATTAATTGGACTCTTGAGCAATATTTTCGTTGTTTCGTTGGCACTCAACCACGACGCCAGAAGGACTGGCTTCCTTGGGTCGAGTTTAGCTATAATTCCTCTTGGCATTCATCAATTCGCACCACTCCCTTTGAAGTCGTTTATAGGGTGCCACCTCCAACACTTTTACGATATGTTCTAAGAACTTCGCGTGTGGCTGCTGTGGATGAGTTTCTTCAGGATAGGGATGCCATTTTGAAGGACATGAAAATTTCACTAAACCAAGCTAGGGACCGAATGCGTAACATGGCAAACAAACATCAAAGGGGTGTGCAGTTTGAAGTTGGAGATTTTGTCTATTTAAAGTTGCAACCTTATAGGCAAACATCTGTGGCTTTCCGAGCATCTTTGAAGCTATCTCCCCGTTTTTATAGGCCATTCAAGGTTCTTGGTAAGGTGGGACAGGTTGTCTATCGGTTGGAGCTGCCCTCGGAATCCCGTATCCATAATGTCTTCCATATAAGTCAGTTGAAGAAGCACCTTGGTCCATTGCCAGCTTTGGTTGCTCCTCTGCCTCCAGCAACTGAAGATGTGCAAGCTCTTCCCCAGCCTAAAACGATCTTAAATCGTTGTTCTATTGTTAAGCACAAGTACAGGCCACAGGATCAAATTTTAGTTAAATGCAGTGAGGTGCCGATCGAAGATGCCACTTAGGAGGATGTTCGGAGATTTGCTAAGAGCTATCTAGAGTTTTCCCTTGGGGACAAGGGTTCGTGAAGGGGGGAGGAAGTTGATACGTTCTCTTCAGCTCATAGCAGTCCATGATACGTAGGGTTTCTTTAGTGTGGCAAGAAGAACATGGTTTTAAGGTTGCATGAAGCATGCAACGTGCAGCTAGGAAGTGTTGTTCTATTTTCTTCTGTTTTGTGTTTACAGTAAGAATCGGTTTTATGATTTGTTTATGTTCCTGTTTTCTAGGCTAGTATAAGTGGTGGATTTGTTTATGTCTCCTGTTTTCTAGGCCAGTACAAGTAGTGGATTTGTTTATTTTCCCTGTTTCTAGGCCAGTACGAGTAGTGGATTAGATAGTGATAGTGGCAATCTTATTTATCTATCAGTTGGTTTGGATTGTTATAAATAGGTGCTGAATATTCAATAAAAGTACAACATATTAAAACCATTCCTTTCCTATTTTATCTTTTCCAATCTCTTGAAATCTCTCTTTCTCAACTCCCAAAAACATCTAACCCATCTCAGATCTACGTACATATCAGACCATTATCAACCCCCCATGTACATACTCGTATCAAAAGGCTAGGTACACCATATTTATAAAGAAATTCTTAAAACACTTATTCAAGTAGGAAATGGTCCCTAACAAATTTAAAACACATTTTAGAAGCATATGATAAGTCCTATATAACTAGGATAACATATCTAAAACTAATACTTCTTATATAATAAAGAATCATGGCATAATTTAAATTTCAATTCATATTATTTTTGCTATCAACTTAATTCACATCCTTCATCCCACCAAGTTAAAGTTCGCATTGATTTTCCCCAGCTTATTTGAAGTAATACTCAACGTAAAATGTGACAAATATTGACCATATAAATTTGGATTCAACTTCTAAAATTTAAATTTTAAATTCAAGTATTGTCAAAATTTGATTCCTTTCCATTTGAGAAGAAACGGTCAATATCCTACCTGTTGTAACTACAATTTGTTTGTAAAGAATATCCTCTATCTCCTTTTTAAGACGAGGAGTAGTTAAAATTATTCTAGCTACAACAAGAGAATGTGTACCATCATGTCCATAATAAATAGTTAGGTATGCAACATTAAAGATAGAATTAATTTCTACGTCACTTGGTAATTCCAAAACATAAGTATTAATACTTATTTTCTTGAGGATCTAAAAAGGTCCAAAACTTCATGAATAAAGTTTTTAATATTTTTCTTTAACATAATGCTCTGGATGAATCATTACCATCACCATATCCTCTTCGTTAAATTCCACCTACTATAATAATATGGATGAGCATATTCTTTATAAGACAAGTTGTTGTTTGTTATCTTTAATCATACATTATTAAAGATATCCCTTATAGGTTGTAAAATACCTTCAGATTCAATAATAAACTCATGTGGTTTGTGAAAAAGGAACTAGACTAATAGGCTTTCTTAGTTAAACTCTCGAAACTATCTCAAAAGGATTCTTACCATTTAACCTATTTATATAACTGTTGTATGTAAATTCTACTATAAGAAGAATTAGGTCCTAATTATTCACATTGCCTCCAACTAACATCTTAACAAGTCCCCTAAGCTTCTATTCACCACCTCTATTTGTCTATTGATTCGGAGATGGAAAGAAATTGAAAGTTCAAGCTTAATGTCAATATTTTCTATAAAGTTCTCCAAAAATAATTCATAATCTTCAGATCACAATCAGATGGAATATTTAAAGGTAATCCATGATGACATACAACTTCTTTGAAGAATAGTTTAACAGTGTGGACAACATTATAAATCTTGATCACTATATTTGTAGATGGTTCTACAACAAAATGTCATGACTTTTATACCACATAGGTATAAAAAACATACATATTATTGTTTCTTGTAGCTAAATCCATTAACTTTTTGTTATTACTGAATTTTGAATTTACTAATATACTTATTACTTCTCATTTATTTCTATATTGTGTTAATTTCACATTTTCATTCAAATCTACTTCTCCTTAATCCCACTGTAGCATAATCTTCACTAACAACACCAAAGACATGATCAAGTTTTCAGCTAATAAGGTCATGAACCCTAAGTAGTTGCTAGTTAATCTATTTATCTTCCTATTTTTATTATTTTAACATGTCTTATTTCTCCGGTATGCGATCTTATTGTTTCATTACGTTGTTCTTGTGTTTTGATTTGTTGTTTAAGGGTTGCAACCAGTTATCCAAGTGATTCGGCCTTTTATTTATGCATTACAACTTTTTGTTAAGAGTTTCAATTTACTTTTCAATTATTTCAACTTTAAGGTTTGCCAAATAATCCCACCTGGTTCTATTTTTCTTCATTTTTAATGCTTTAATTATCTCTCATTATCAAATTCTCCATGTAATGACCATCTTCTATTGCCAAGCTCTCTATGTCATCAAGTATTTGAGCATCTTCTACATGTAGACTTGAAAATTCTAATTGATTAGTTGAAAGAGAGATATCAATAATTTCACCTCATAATAAACACTTCCTATAAGATAGTACCTGGTAAATTTGAGGCACTACAAGAAAACTCACGTTCTCCGACGAAATATTCCGTCGGAGAAATGAACATTTCCGTTGGAAATTATTTTTATCGACGGAACGCGACGAAAGAAGAAACCGTCGTAAATATAGCTGTCGTTATTACTTACCGACGGAAAATGACCGTCAGTGTATTGTCAATGAGAAACTGACGAAATATTATCCGTTGTTGTTATGTTGCGACGGACATTGATTAAAAATTGCGTCGGTGAAATTCATATATCACCGACGGAATATGTCCGTCGGTATAATTTAGAGACGGAACCACCGTCACTACGTTGAGAGTGAAAACGGAAGCAAGTAATAACGTTAACGACGGAAATATAATCCGTCGGAAAGTTTTATCCATTACCGACGGTAATTTGTACGTCGCCAATTTTAGTTCAGGTTTTGTTACATATACCGACGGAATTGTGTAATCCGTCGGTGTTATAAAATTGGTATAACTCATCAGGTTGTACATAATTGGATATCCACACATCAACCAGTACATCAAAGGTTTAAATAATGTCAATTGTTATAAAATTGGATATAAACACATCAAAGTGTACATAAATTGTTATGTTTGTACCTTAAAATAATGAGTTCGACTATCTAAGGTTGTGGTGATCGTGGGTGGTCCTCTGTAGAACTTCCCTTCGACTGTTCGAACGGTGGTCGCAACTGAGCCATCTGCATAATCTCTTCTCTCATCTTTGCCATCTGCTCTCTCATCTGTAGCTCCATCTGCTCCCTGATTTGTTGCTCCTGCTCCCTCATCCATTGTTCCTCCCGCTCTGTCTGCCCCTCTTCCAAATGAGCTATCTTGTCCATTAATGTTTGTACTGTGGCCCGAAGCTCGATGACTTCATTGTTGTTCGATGGCCT
>JANIJH010000003.1:6390314-6418178 GCA_024520975.1 Erythroxylum areolatum
CCGCTCCAAAGGAGTGAGTACTTTCTAATTTAGATCCTCCAAGCACTTAACTAATGATATCGTACGCATAGATCTATGAAGTTGTTAACTGTTTTAATAATGTGATATTTAATTAGAAAATTTATAAAAAGTCAAGTGAATCGATAAGAAGTTCTCTTGGTTTAAATGAGATTGCAGATTCGAACTCTTTTTATGTATGCAGCCGTTTAAAATTTAGGACCAAAATTTTACCTCAGCAAGAAACCTATCTAACTCAAGTGGGGATTAATCTGGGTGTGAATGACTTAAAATTATCTTTTTATAATTAAGACCTTCCTATAATTAGGACCATCCTAAAACATCTCGTGAGTAATAAAGGAAAAGAAAATTTATATAGAATATGAACTTATCCCTAATTTAAATTTTAATCGTTAAAATTAGAAAAACACATATCTTATTTTAAGGAAGAGTTTTAGGTGAATACAAAAATTTAAATTCAAAAACTGAAATTTTTAGTATAATACAAGAACAAATTTT
Source organism: Erythroxylum areolatum (assembly GCA_024520975.1). NCBI lineage: Eukaryota > Viridiplantae > Streptophyta > Magnoliopsida > Malpighiales > Erythroxylaceae > Erythroxylum > Erythroxylum areolatum. Next base: position 6,390,831 of record JANIJH010000003.1, read on the forward strand.
GGTTTAATGTCCATTTTACTCAAAAATCAGAAAGACTCCAACAAGTGACCTAACCCGACTTGCCTCACATAAGTTCAGGGAAGGAAGTTGCCTAGAAAGTGAGGAAACCTCTCCTTCACTCAAGAAAGCTACCCCTTTCTGTCTTCTGCTACACTGCTTTCTACTACGCCTTTCCCTTTTACTGTTATATACCGACTAAAGATTCTCCTTTTCTTGGTCAGGAAGTGACTGTCAGTGAAGTTGTTGGTTGCTAATCTCTTGCAATCTATCAATGGCCATAGCAAAAGTTCTGATGGCTCTGACCATAGTTTCAGCGAGTCTCAGTGCTGACCCGGTTGGAGCTCAAGTGCAACATCTGGTCGGAGGTGATCGTGGTTGGGACCCTTTAAATAACTTCGCCTCTTGGTCGGCGAGCAGAGTTTTCCGGGTTGGAGACAAAATCTGTAAGCCTTAGCCTCTCTTTTCCTCTTGTTGAGCTCTTATAAAATGATGATACTTATTAGTAATTAGTAATTACTGCACTTTTAGTGTTTGCTTGCTGAGAAAAACTTCAAAGCAGGAGGCGTTCGGTCATTTATGGTATGGTTCTTAGAGTTTGTGATGTTCATGCATGTTTTCCCACCTTTTCTCGGCAACCAAACGTCTGGAGATGATTTTTTTTTCTTTTCCAATTTGAATATTATTATTATTATTATTATTTCTTGTTTATGTGAGTGTTATTTAATATTAATTGCAATTTATTTTGGGTCACGTGGCTGTACGGACTTGCTCCGAGGCAGGGTTCAGCTACTCTGCAGCTCACGGGAAGATCGTGGAGCTCAAGACCAAAGAAGAATACGAGTCGTGTAATGTGAGCAACCCGATCAGAATGTACACGGACGGCGTAAACAGCGTGCCGTTGGATGGGGAAGGGATCCGCTACTTTGCAAGCAGCAACACGGAGAGTTGCAAAAACGGGTTGAAGCTACACGTGGAGGTGCAGCCTCAAGGCACCCTTGATAAACAAAAAGTCCACTCATCGGATGGTTCAGCCTTGGCTGCTGCTGGGCCAACCCCATCCGATTCGACCCATCTCATTGCAAGCTTTGTGCTGTTGGTGGCTGGACTTGGGCTTTGCTTTATGAGCATTTAATCCTTAGATATGCATCTGAATCTTTGTTTCCCTTTTCTTTTTCTTTTGCTGTGAGATGGAAGTATTAGGGTTCGAAAGCCAGTCTTCTGACTTCTGTACTTTGGTTCACGAGCTTCAGTGCTTATCATAGCCCACTTGGCAGTTAAATTAAGCCTATAGATTGTAGTGATGAGACAAGAAAATGGCATGTAATTGAAACTCAGGCTTTCCATTGCTTACAAAACTACTAACATGTATGCAATTACAATTCAATGTTTGTGTGCTGTAGGGTATTAATCAGCATGGGTTAGTTTGAACATCAAAAGCACCTGCAAGATCAAGGTTCCATAGAGATAAAAGTGTTCATTGGCTGATGCTTGTCTGGTTAAATATATGCTGTGCAAACTATCATTTGTCTCTCAATACAACATAACCGGATCCACTTGTCTTTTGAATCTTGGAAATCCTCCTCAGAATATCTGCAAACGCCTTCTTGTCCTGAAATAATGAGAGCAACAAAGGTTGTTGACCTGATATTTTGCAGAAACTGAAGCATAACTCTCATTTAACACAAAATTATGGGAACTATTGTTATAGCATTCATCAAAGAGAAGCGTCGATAAATATATTTCAAACAGAGCAACCCTCAATTCAGTTTATGATGTAGGGAAAATAAGCAAGTCTTTAAGCAGACACTTTAAAAATGAAGAGCAAAGCAATACCTCAGAACTCCTTAGCCGGGATTTGAACCTAGCAACAAGGTCTTGTGTCGTCACTGGCCCGTTTTGCAACAGAACAGCCCGAATCTCTTCTTCAGTAACAGGTCCAGTGGAGGATGTTGATCCTGTTTTTGATGAAATTGGCGTTCCTTTAGGAGTTGCACCATTTTTAGTAGCCGGTGTACTTTCTTCTTTCACAGCAGGTTTTGATTCCTGATGCCATGCAAGTCAGTCAGCGATTTCTGGACATTTAACTGTCCCACAAATTGGTTATAAAATCCATCAAGAAGAGGAAATAAATACATTTTCTGTCTTCACTTTCTTTGGTGGTGGAACGCCTCTTGATGCCTTCAAATCATCACCATTTAATTTCCTTTTTCCCTTTGATGACTTGGAATTTGATGGAGTACCCTTACCAGAACTAGGTGTAGGTTTTGATGGACTACTGTCAACAGGTTCCTCCTTAGGTGCATCTTTCTGCTTCGGAGCAAGTACTGGAGATAAATTCGTGTCATCATCTATCTGGACAAACATAAAAAGGTTCCTCATCAATTAAACCAGATAAATCTAAAAAAGATTTTGAAACTACCACAGATCAAACGATCTATCAAGCAATCCAAGTAACAAGTTAGTGGTTGAAACATGTCAAAATATTTAAAGAATTGGCCAGACAAGATTTAAACAAATGGCCTAAACTATCTCAGAAAATGTAAGGAAGCTCCAATCCATCAGAGGAAGGCTTACACAACGCATCAGGGAAATATAAAATCATTATAGTAAATTACCAACATCCATCACAATGCAATCAGCGAGATCATAAGCTGTCAAGAAAGACTAATAATTTAATTAGATATCAAAAACCACTTACTTCATCGTCGTCTTCGTCGTCGTCGTCGTCTTCTGCATCGGAATCATTTAGTCCACCGGCTCTGCCCAGTAGCTCTTTCAACTCCTTCCCAGACTTGCTGAGTCCTCCTTCATCCTCATTTTCTTCATCCTCGTCTTCTTCATCCTATAAAATATTTAGATATCCAAACATTACGGAAACATTTCATTGTAAAGCTGAAATTGTAATAGCTTTATTATCTTTTAAGCTAAACTAACAGCATTATGAATTCAGAAGCCTATCAACAACAAAGTCTAGATTCTAGAACTTAAATCAAAGTCTCTCTAAAACAAGACCGCAAAAATTGTTAAAACTACAGAACGTTCAACATCTTTCTATACATATACAACAAATTTCTAATGAGATATCTCCCCATTTTCTATCTCCATAACCATGCAGTACCTCTAACCAACTTCCTGAGGCATAACCATCATCTAAAACAGTCTTTTAACTATCGTGCTTCACTACTCATACACAACAGGAGTAAGGCACCAAAAGTAAAAAAGAAAAAAAGAAAAAAGAAGCAAAGATGGGAAATGAGTATAGGGAAAACATTGAGTTTAACAATTAATCATTGTCATCTGTCGTATAGATCTTGCTATAGTAGCCTGAGCTTGAGAAAGGGAAAAAAAGAAAAGATAAAACACACAACGCAAAACACAGACCTGCTTTATTTCTGGAGGAGCTGGAACCTCAGGAGCCAAATCTTCCCGCTCTTCAGGATCATTACCAACAGCTTCATCATCATCAGTGAAAATTTCTTCATGCTCCCAATCGTCACCTAGAAACAGCAGAAAGATATCCGCAACAGAATTTAGACTATCTGATTGATGTATTGAATACACCTTGTAACATTTAAACACGAATGAAGTTCAGACCAAACGAGAGGAAAGCAACAGATTAATAGAAACAAGGGAATGCGATCATAAGCATGCAGTAAAGTATCTGTATACTCCACATGGTGAAAGAGGTAGAAATTAAGAATTTGGTATCAGCAATTGAGATTAAGAATACCGAAGTGTGAGGACAAACACGTACCTTTTTCTATATCATCATCGTCCATATCATGATCACCTCCCCTTCGCCCTTCTTCATCATCATCACCACTCCGTTTATTGAGTCCAAGCCTATTCTTCCTAGCTGCCTCTTCTTCTTCATCTTCTTCTGCCCTGTCAGAGACATTGCCTTCTTCCTCTTCGTCAGTGGTCTTTTTACGTCCTCGTCCACTAGTAACACCACTCTCCTTCTCATCAAATTTCTCCACTTCACCAAATGCTGCAGCTCCATTATTTGCAGCCTTCATCATCCATCTTTGATATCCATCAGCAGTCTTTCTCCTGTTCTTCATCTTCTCTTCTGCTTCCTCCAAAGTAAGTTGCTTATATTGTGCAACCTTGTTAAAGTTGTACCTATTAAACATGCCAAACATGGAAGAAACAAGAGTGTTTAAGACACATCGTCAATATCAAGCAAATCTTAAGCAGAGACTTCTTGAATGAAACTCTCATGTTCCCTAGGAAAAAAAAATTCACAAGAAAAATGGATTACAAGGGAAAAACATAGACATGAACAAGACTTGGAAGTAAAAGAAGAGAAAGAACAAGTTTTGGTTTCATTTTTCCCGTATTTTGGTTGAAAGTCAATTCCCTTTCCTAAATGGGAATCCAAATTCATTTTTCAGAGAAAATCTCGCATTTTTGGACGTGAATAAGAATTGGAAGTAAACTCAACAAAGGAAGAAACTTAGACAGTTGTCCACTATATATTACTGAATGCTCCAAATCCTAATAAAAAAGCTTTGGGCCACAATTGCACAAAAAGTTTAAATCTCATACCAAGAACCAGCAGGGATAGCATTGAACTCTTTCCCTTGCATCATCAATAAGTAGTAGGTCGCTGATTGAGAACCTTCAAGATGACCCTGGTACTGAAACTGACCTGTTTCATCTTCCAACATCCAAGGCTTGTTCTTGTACTTCTCCTATGTGAGTGAAGTTTCGGAAAATATTGAACAAAAGAGCATTTCAGTAACTGACCAATATCCAGATGACTCTTAATCATTCAAGTTCAGTCTATACTGTCAATGCTCCAGAATTTGACTGACATTTATATGTTGTAGCAGATTTTATCCGTCTCTTTCTCTAATTTTGATTGAGTTTGAAAAAGGCAGAATGAAGGTGACAATTTATTCAGACAATAATAGGAAAAGCCACATAAAAATTCCAATTTATCCCTGACTTTCCATTTACAAAGGTCCCAAACTGAAAAGTTAAAATTCAGAACTAACTAGAAGTTATTAAGAAGAGAAATACATATACTATCATTCACATGATTAACATCGATGGTATAATGAAGTTAAGAAGATAGAACTTAATTTCATGTCAACTAATCAAATCAATCCTCCACACAATGTCAAAATCTCAAAAAATAATCATGAACAACTATCACTATTTATGGTCTCAAGGGTTTACGAAGTATGTCAAGAGTCTAAGAACAACTAATCTTCCAAGAAGAAGAGCAGCCCGATACAAAGAGACATTGCATGTAAGCAAAGCAACAAGGGAAGAATATATACCCGCAATGCATCGGTAAGTTGGCGTCCTTGAAGTCCATCTTTATGTAGAGTCCATTTATTCTCTGCATTTTTCTTCCTCGAAAAAGTTGGTAGTCCATTCATAAATCTACCAATAAAGTAGTTCTTCTCACTGCTAGGACTAGCCCGAACATTATACTCCTACAATGCAAGCAACAGAAACATACCAAGAATTAAGCTTCCCAGAAATTCAAAGATTAAGTGAATTACTAAAGCCAGGAACTAAGGTACAACATCTTCCGACCCAAAACAGATTTTCTTGACACAATGAAATAATTCCCACTACCAGAACCCCCTCAGGAATCCAAGTTTCCACCAATTTATAACACAAACAATGCCGTAGAATCAACAAGAACTATTTTTTGTGGTCCATTTTAACTTCTTCTGTGATTGCAATCAGTTTCTTTCGCTATTCTATTCTTGTTCAACTTTTTTTTTTTAAAAGAACAGGTAAGAGACACATTGAATGAGGAAGAACAAGTGAGAGAGAGATTGAGAAGACAAACTCGAATCAAGCGAGAGACGGTCGCACCACAATCATAGCATTTGGCACGATTCTCAGCCATGGTTTTGCCACAGGTCAAGCAAAGCGTCATGTGCTTGCAATTGCTTCCATACAAATCCGTCGTCGATCCACACCCACTACACGACGACTTCAATAGCAAATCAAACGACATTTCCCTTCTAACTAACAGCAAGAGACCAAATTCCTCGTTAGGGTTTCAGAATCTAACCAAGTTTTGTGCTAACGAATGTATGAATTGGAAAAGAAATGAAAACAGAAAAATCCCATAAAATTCTTCACAAAACAAAAACGTGTACACGACGACGGATAGGTCGGTTCTTTGAGAAACGGTCCAAGCCCAAGCTCAAGCTCAAGCCCAATGTTGGAATGACGACAAAAGGTCTGAAAGAGCCACGTGAAGCAGAAGAGTGAGGACCTCGTGTGTATGCGTGTGGCTCTCGGTCACCTAACCCTCCGGCAATCATTTGGCCCCATCTACCACCACCATAGCTTAGCTTCACTTCACTTGTGCGTGTGAGTCCACCAAATTTTTTGGGTTGAAACGACCATACCCACATTTTGGCACCAAAAGAAACTCATAGATATTATCCTTCCAACCTTCAATCACCGTCTGGTATTCAATCTCCGTCTGTCACTCCACTCGCTCTCTCTTGACCTTTTCTTGTCTACTTCACCACTCTCTTCCATCAGCAACAAACCCCAACATGGCTTTGAAGTCCTTCATTGAAGTCCATTCCGACTCTCACTTCCCCATCCAGAACCTACCCTTCGGCGTCTTCAAGCCTCTTCCCACTTCTCCGCCTCGTCCCGGGGTCGCTATAGGCGACTATGTCCTCGACCTCTCCCAGATCGCCCTCGCCGGCCTTTTCAACGGCCCGGCTCTTAATGACTCCGATTGCTTCCTTCAGGTCAGTATGGTTTTATCTAGCTTAACGACGTCGTTTCTAGTGTGGACTATGTTTGTCACACGCAGTCACTTCTTCATGTTTCATTTCAATATTATAGTTATCTGTGTATATGGTTCCTTTTTTGAGTTTTTATGGTATTCTTGTTTGAATGCATTCTTGGTTTGGCAGCCTAACTTGAACAAATTCTTGTCTTTGGGACGACCTGCGTGGAAAGAAGCTCGAGCGACCCTTCAAAAGTTGTTGTCGTGTATGTTCTTCCACATATAGTACTCAAACTATCACTATTGTTGTATTGGTTACGGGATTGTAACAAGAAGTTTGTGTCTTTTGATGCAGCTACTGAGCCCACATTGCGTGATAATGCTGATTTGAGAGAGAAGTCGCTTGTTCCAATGGTACGATGGTGATAAGTACAGGAGCTTGTTGATCTTATCTGAGTTATTCTTTGATCAAATTTGTTTTTGCTTGTTTCTGCAAATTCACAGAGCAAGGTCGAGATGGTACTTCCTGTTGTGATAGGGGACTACACTGACTTCTTTTCATCCATTTATCATACTAAGAATTGTGGGATTATATTTCGTGGACCTCAGACTCCAATTCGTGACAATTGGTATCAATAATTTTCTTTAAGTCGCGGGGTCTTCAGATAAATGTCTTGCCACATACATTTGAGTACCAGTTTTGACCATACAAACTCACTTGTGTTCAGGTTCCAACTTCCTGTTGCTTATCATGGACGTGCTTCCTCCATTATTGTATCCGGAACAGATGTTGTTCGACCAAGGTCCAACTTCCATTTTGTTTTTTTTTCTTATCATCACATTGATTCACTTCTTCCTTTGACAATTTCTAATTTTTGGTTTATCATCAATAAGCTTAAAAAAGATAAAGGTGTTTTGGACGTGGTTGAATATAAGAGCTGAAGCATTTGATATGGTTTGATGTAGTGTTCATTTTCTTGCTTATATATAAAAATGTGTCTCATTCTTACGAGGAGGGAAATTTGTAAACTTCTAGAAAATTTTGTATCCTTTTGATTAGCTAATTTATGAAGAAAATTGTTAAGCAAAAAGGATGGAAAGCTGTATTTGGTGGACATTTGTTGATGTTTTGTATTTGAATGTTTCTTTTCACATGCTACTTATCCAATCTTTGCATGCATGAACGTTTCTTTTCATGTCAATAACGATTTCATGTGTTTCCAGAGGTCAAAGTGCTCCCACTGGCAGCCCACCGGTACAGTTTGGACCTTCAAAGAAGTTAGACTTTGAGCTAGAAATGGTTAGCCTTTAAGAACATAGCCATTAGTTGATTGACATTTTCAAGAGATGCAGAATTCTTGTGCCAATTTGAACATATCCATGTGTTTGAAAGCATTTCATATTTTTTATTGTCATCAGTATTTTCTATTTTGCTTTGAATAGTTGATGCTATACCAATTGATTCGTTCCCATGTTGCTTTCAGGCTGCTGTTGTTGGCCCTGGAAATGAATTGGGAAAACCTATTGATATTAAAGAAGCAGCTGACCACATATTTGGTCTTGTGCTAATGAATGATTGGAGTGGTAATGATTGTTTTTCTTGCTTCTTTGCCCCCTTGCACCCAGTTCCTTCTGTTAAGAAAAAAAAGCCCTGTACTAAATCTGGGAAGCTAATTTGGGCAGCTAGAGACATCCAAGCGTGGGAATCGTTTCCTCTTGGGCCTTTTCTTGGGAAAAGCTTCGGTGAGAATAAAAAATTTACTGTCATTTTCCTCTATACTATTTGGTGTATTACGTGCACTATTTTTGAAGATCAGTTACTACTGGCTTGTTTAATCTATTGTTTGCCAGCTCTATTCTGGGGTCGTATTTATTCATAACCCATTTGTAGGTACTACAATATCCCCATGGATTGTGACACTTGATGCTTTAGAGCCATTTGCTTGTGATGCTCCTAAGCAGGTTCTGATTTTTGGAAAATGGAACATAATTTGAATTGATCTACTCTAAATTTTCCCTCAGTGGTTTCTTATTTAATCTGTTGTGTGCTGCAGGATCCCAAACCCTTGCCCTACCTCACTGAAAAGATATCAAAGAACTATGATGTTTCATTGGAGGTAAATCTGCAGCATACCAGATTATTTACCTAAATATCTCATGAATTCTTTTACTGAAAATCGAAGCTATGTTCTTGGCTGTGAAGTATCATGATTGTTAATAACTATGAAACACATATATTTCTATGTCACCCCAGTAACGGATATGTTTCTTCCTGTTTAAGGTGCGAATTAAACCAGTGGGAGAACAAGATTCGCATGTCGTCTCTAGGAGTAACTTAAAACACTTGTAAGGCCTTTCCGTATCTTTTTCCACCAACCACTGAATTATGAGGATTTCCCACTGAAGTGTATTGCAAGTACAAATACATGCACACAATCTGCATATTAGATGACTTAAGTTAAATCTTATCATTTCATTCATTATAAAACTTATTAACCAAGGGGGAGTATTGTAACTTTTCTTCTTCTGTCGCTTTGGGTCTTCCATTGAATGTACTTAACCCCTTTGATTTGGTTAACAGATATTGGACCCTGACTCAACAGCTTGCGCATCATACAGTGAATGGTTGCAATTTAAGACCAGGCGATCTACTTGGAACTGGAACAATAAGTGGACCTGTACGGCTTCAATCTTTTCCAACTTTTCTAGGATCATGCCTTAAGTTAATATTGCTCTACCATGTTGTTTTGAACAGGAACCGGATTCTCTTGGATGCTTGTTAGAGCTAACTTGGAACGGAACAAAGCCATTGTCGTTAAAAGGGACAGAGAGAAAATTCCTTGAAGACGGAGATGAAGTCATAATTAGTGGTTATTCAAAGGTCCATAATCCTTACTCGTATATGTATAGTCTGTATCTTTCTCATAAATATTCCATATATCACTCGCCATCATTAGAATCTTGATTAACCATCTTAAGAGCTCTTTTTCTTGGCTCGCTACTTTGGGAAGGGCTAGGCGGTATCCTAATTAGGACTTTTGGTTTAAATGCTGCCTGTGTATATATCGTCCTGCTTGCTTCCTCTCAAGTGCCAACTACGTGAACTAGTCGATTTTGTACTTTGGAAGAGTTAAATTCTGAGGACGATCACCAAATCATATTGTTTCTTTAATCAATGGCCGTGGGGCAATTAAAGTGTTCTTAAAAGAAACTTCACACGGCATGTCAGGAAAGGTTTGCATTTTCATGCAAGCAATCATCTCGTCATATTGATGGGGAAAATTTTAAACCTGGAAGTGCTTTAAGTTGGTAGTTACTTGCATTAACTTACAATCCTATGAACTTTGGTTTTGACTGGTGTACTAATGAGTAGGGATTTGAATCCTGTGCAGGGGGAGGGATATGTTGTTGGCTTTGGCACATGCTGTGGGAAAATTCTTCCAGCACACCCCTATTGAAGATTGAAGTTTCAGACTTTGATATGAATGTCTTCTTCTTTGTAATGTCTTATGTTTCCCTGGAGAGTGTAACTCAAGTCGTCGCTGGAACAGTTACAATAAATGTCATTTCAGCTTCCATAGCCTTATAAACTGAAGTTTCTTTTCATGGTATGTTTCCAAATATAAGATAGGCTCAATGTGCTCATTTTCCACCATTTTTGTGCTGAAAGAAGGCAAGCAAACACACCATACATCTTTTGTCCAAAACGAAATTGTAGAGCCGTGGAAGGAAGCTCAAAGGAATTAAATATATTTTATAGTTTTAAATTTACGCATTTTAATTAAATTAATTAATTAATTTTAAAGCTTAAAATAACAAATTTGACTTAAATAATATTTAATATGTGAAAAAAATTAACAAACTAAAAAATATATTATTTAAGAAATCTTTTATTAGAAATTATTATTATTATAATTTTGATAATTATAAGTAGGATCCAAAAATAATTTTACTCTTATTTTTTTAACGATTAAAATTGTTTGATTAGATTAATAATAAAAATTTTGAATCGGTCAAATTTTAATTTAATTTTAAATTTTTTAAATTTAATTTAATATAATATTTTTTGTTGTTAAAAATTAATATTACATTATTATTGTAACACCCAATTATGCGGGATGTGAGTAAGTAACCTTTACCCTACTTAGAAGAAAATAACTAAATACATAAATATAAATAAATAGAAACAATAGTAACATTAATAATAAAAATAAATAAAACAATACAAAAATAACGTTTCAAATGTTAATAAGATAAGATTATTAATTAATTAATATATTTTAATAAATAAATCATGTTGATAAATTAAAATTAATTAATTATTTTTTAAAATTTTAAACATCGATTACATCTTTTAAATTTTAACTCCGAATTTAAAAACATTGATTTCAACGGCACAATGCCACTTCTACTGTGAAAAGAGAACGTTACAGCGGACAATTGGTCAACGTCATCATGAATCTACGCTAAAGAGACAGTGGGCTTCAGTTCGTATTTGGAAAAAGAACTGTGGGTCCCGTCAGATATGAACGGACGATGCAGATGCCACCGTCTGCTGCCTATTATTATTATTATTACCCGCCAAAGATCATTCAAGAATCGTAAGGTACCCCCACCACCATTTGATAGCTCTTCTTGTTATTATTACTTTTAACGTAACTATTCTTCCTCTTTCAATCTCTCTGGTCTGATGATAGAGACGCCATGAAACCTGCTCGCAACAACGACTACTACTTTAGCTCCTTCTCCTCCACCGTCACATATAGTTTTTGTAACGACGACCAAATCGCCCCTACGCACCGCACCTCACAAGTACCCATCTCCAACCCTCAATCGGAGGAAAAGGCAGCCGCCAAGATCCAGTCTTCCTACAGGGCCCACACGATTCGCAAGCTCTACAGAACGATCTCATCCGTCAACTCCGAGGCCGATGAACTCCAGCGCCAAATCCAACGGCAGGAGACGGTCGACGCTCTTCGGAGCAGCGAACGCGAGAGGCTGAGAATGAACGAGGCGTTGATGCGATTGCTGCTGAGGCTGGACTCGGTGCCGGGGGTTGATCCGACGGTGAGGGAAGCGAGGAGGAAGGTGAGCCGTAGAATCGTGGGGTTGCAGGAGATACTGGACGGTGTGTGCGGATCCAAATTAGTTGGTGAGTGGGAGTGGGACGCAGCATGTGGTGGTGGGTTGATGATGATCAACGGTTGGGATGAGATGTTGGAGAAGATGGAGGAAAAGGTGTGCAGGGAGAGAGGTGGGGACGAGATGGAGAGGTTTTGTGCTCAGTATCTTGGGTTTAGGTGCTTCCAGAGATTTCTTCGTGACCCTTAATTCATTATCACCATGTAAATTTGTTTAGCTTTTTTAATTAATTTCCGATATGGAATACAAGATGTCGGTAGCGCGCAATCCACTAGTCCAGCAAGTACCTTCTAAGTCAACGAGGTATTGTCAATTGTAAAGTGAAACGGCAACGTACCAATGTATATGTTTTTTTTAATTGCTCAGGTGTCTCTCAACCGTGGAAAAATATCTTTAAGTTATCTATTTTAAACTAATCTTTGTTTAAATTGGGTAGGTTTTTTTATAAAAGGTAAAATTTTGACTTCAAATTTTAAATAGCTGCATATATAAGTACAGATCTAACACTTTACTTACGTCAAGAAAATCTTTTACCACCTCATCCGCTCCTAAGTTCCCAGCGTATATGTTTAACAATGCGACTTTTATTATAAAAATAAAAAATTATCCGAATAGATTCGAATCGGATCTAACCCGTTACCATCCTTTGTAGTCACAGCTGCATTTGCAGCGAGACATGCAGCTTTTGCACTGAGCAAGAGTTGGAAGAGCACCGTCACACTCGCATCTCGTACCGCACTTTGACCGTGAGCTCCCACCCCACAAGCACCTGCCCATGCACTGTAGAATTGGCACGCACTTAGGGCAACTGTACTTCATCTGCTCCACGATGCAGTCTTCACATGCACTGCCTCCGCCGTCCGGGGTGCAAGCCGTTTCCTCCGACACCAGTAGCGTCCCCAGGCACACCGTCAGTAGCAGCGTGACTACCGCAAGCCGCTTCTTTTCTTCCATGTACGTTCCTTCAAAGTTCAAACCTAGCCTTCACTTGTACAAGAAGTCCCTTTATAGGTGCAATCTCTTTGTCAAAGAAAGGTGACTGACTCTTATGTATTTGTTCACATTACGATCTGGGTCTAACTGATTCCTACAACCATTTGATGTGAGGTTGAGATGGGTGGTTACCAACTACACCATTAATTGTTATACAATTAAATGTGCCATTCTCTAGGTTTGTTCAATGCTGTTTTATCTCAACATGCTTATGTCGACCTTTTGACAGAGTGCTTCCTTGTTTATGATCATATCATATAATTGGCTTAAAATCTTATACAATGAATTTAAAATTGGGTCGGAACAATCAATTTGATCGAAACAAATATACACGGACCTGATTTTCGGTCTGGTTTATATTTATAACTCTGATAAATAAAAATTAATTGATTTTTTTATTCAAACCAAAAATTTCTTTAAAAATGACTTCACATTTATTATATATGGACCACCGTTGATGAAGACAAAGAGAGTGAAGAGATGGTGAGAGGAATTTCCATTTTGATTAACTATTTTATTTTTTATAACTAATCAAAAATTCTTATTCATAATATGTGTATTTTTCTGTAGTCATCCTTTTATAATTTCAACTTTTATTTTTCACGATATTTTAAGCTTTTAGGCATTATTTTTTAATGAATTGTTTAATTAATTAATTTATTTTTCGTTCTTTTTTGTGTGTATATTTATTTGTTTATTTTATCTTATCTTTTTTATTTTATTATATCATTTGTTTTTCTATTTATTATTAATATCTTTTATGTTTATTTTATTTTTAATTTATTATTTAATATGTATATGAATGTTTAGATATATATTTTTCCTTTTTTATTTTTTAATGCGATTTATTAGAAGTATCTTCTATACTGGTTAAGGATAATGTTGCATATTATTATATTTCTTCAGACACTACGTATCAACGAGACTTTTACTGAATTGTTATTGTTATTATTATTATTATTGTTCAATTATTATTGTTATTGTTCTAATTTCTATGTTACAATTATAATCCGGTTGAGCAATCAACGGATTGCATTGACTGTTAATTGATTCTATCAGCGGTTAGTTGATAGCTAATTATATTAGCTGATTTGACCAACGAATAACATCAACTGTTTATAAAAGAAGTTTGGTAAAATTAATTGTTTAGTATTAGCTGTTTATGTGTAAAATGACTTATAAAGGAATGACTTTTAAAAAATTATAATGACATGAGTATTATATTTTAATATTTCTTTGAATATTTTCATAAGAATTTAAATTTTAGATATTTAATTTTACAAAAATTAAGCTTACAAATCTATTAAAAACATAGAACATCCGATGATGACGATGATATGAGTACTTCTTTTTCTCCTTTCTCATTCTTAAATTAATGATAGATACTCAATATATGCCCAAAATTAATAACTATTGCAAAAAAAGAAGAAGAAAAAAGAGTGTTTTAGGTTCATTTTGGTACCTTAGAATCTAAAAGAGAAGCAAAGATACTCATTTGAGTTTGCAAAGAATTAAGATTAATAAATTCACTGTGGGCATATACTCTACATGTTGCCCCACTTTGTTACTGTCTATAAGTTTTAGAGAAGGTACAATTTGTCATTTATAATAAATTGAAGCAAAATACTATTCTTTCTGAACTTTTTAAAAATTAATTGATTGAGTTCAATTAGCCAATCTAATCAACTGATTACTAAACACTAAGGGCAGCTCATCAATAAGGTCAATATGCATTTACTCAATTAGCTATTTTTTTGCTAATCAGCCAACGACCAACAACTAAACAAGGCGTATATGCTAATTTGCGATGAATCACTTATAACACAACTCTTTGACGTGTCTATAGACTCATAATTCAATTCCCAAGTCCATTGCTTGTTGCAACAGTCTATTAAATGTTGGATTATGCAAACTAAACTAACAAGTCAGATGCTATTTATTAGGATTAAGAGTATACGCACATTATTCCTACTTAAACTTTAATTTAGTTAAATATAATTAATTGAAGTTGAAAAAACTTATCATCTCTATCATGCTCATATTAAAGTAATACTCCTTGCACATTGCAAACTATGGTTGCATGTCTCCATCTGCACCGTTTTGTGGGCACTGGGCAGCTAATGAGGACCGTAGCAACAAATCTTAGCCGCCGCTAGATATGATAAACCCCTGACCTGATTTCTTGACCAACGCGCCTAACACGGCGTACTCTCTAAGCGCCCTATCAAAGACATTGCACCGAAGCAGAGGTGGGAAGAACAGCCATGAACCGGTAACCAACACTAACCCGACCGACAATGGAGTGGATACCAACCTGGGAACGAACAATTTGTCGCCGACCACCTTCTTGACGGCGACCTCAGCCACTAGGCAAAGCCCGTGGAGCAGGAAAAACCACATGATCTCCCACGAGGGCCTCACGCGCCCCAAGTAGAAGAAAATCAGTTCGTGCATGACACCCGACACGACAAAGGTTGCGAACATTGCAGAGAGTTGAGAGCAGTTCCGACCAATGAGAGGCGTAAACATGTTGCGTACTGGTTCATAGACCGTGGGACGTAGGATATTGCTGACCATGAGGTTCCATCTTCGACCCCAGAAGTCTTGGAGCGAGCTCGACAGGTAGGGTTTGTTGAACTGAGGCTCCAGCTCCAAAGCAAATATGGCTCGAACCAGGGTTGCCACCTTTGCTAGGGTTACTTCAAGGTAGAAATAGATAAGACAATATTGAAAAAGTAATAGGAACTGTGGATGGATAGAGTCCTTGTACTGATAAACTCTGAGCAATATAGCCAGAAGCAGACCTTTCGTTGCATAGTTCAACACAAACGATTTCTGGGTCTTTTCAGGAAAAACGTTTTGATATGTGTTCCGTTTGGTTCCTCCATTTTTAGGACATTCATGTGGTGGGTTTTGAGGTGTGGTTTGCTGGATTTTGATTGGCAAGGAAGCAACGGTGATAAAAAGAGGAAGAGACAGTGAAGGGTCTGAAGACAAGGGGCCTTTACCAAAAGCCAAGAGTAAGAGTTTGAAGTTTGCGAGCCAAGAGATGAAGAAAGCTGTGGTACCTAAGAAATGAACACAAGTGAAATTGAGAGGAAGAGCAAGAAAGAGGCAGACGATAGGTAGAACACAGATGAATCTTTTACTACCTTTGGGGATGAGTCTTCGAATGGCATAGCAATAAGTTAGTGAAGCAATTACTATGAGCCATACCTTGAAGAACTTAAACAGCTCTTCCAACATTTTATTTCCTGTATTCTCCTCCAACATCAACTACTAATTATATATAATCAGAAATTTGCAGAATGGGGGCCACAAGGTGAATGGTTGATTCACATTGTCTTAATGTAGCAAGTTGCAAGATATGGAGGCTTTTTGTCACAAACATACTAAGTCTTCTCAATTTGATTCATCAATTAATCTGATTAGGAATGGAGTCAACAGAAGTATTCTAACCAGCCTATAAGGAATCTTCCTCATGTTTTTAATGACATTTAATTGTTGTTTCCCAATTTAAAACTTCTATATCAAATCCAAACCGGAAGTTCCCATTTTCAAGTTTTTCTTCTCACACTTTTTCCCATTCTGACAATAATTATAGTACAATAGTTATTCTAATGTAAAAGTAGATCACAAAAGAAAGAGCATTTAAGATGCAGAAGAGATGGTGTGGACTGAATATACAAGTTGTCCCAACATTTTTTAATGGAGAATCAGTAGGGCTTAAGGCATGTCAATTCGGAAGGGAAAAAGAACAGTCACGTAAAAGCAACCGTATAAGTTAAGTAAAACTTAAAGGACCACTAGCTAGTGGAAATTGAGAAATAGAGGACAACAATATTCAATGACTTTCGGCAGGAACATCAGTGTCCATGGCCAGTAATGGTAGAAGAAGGCAAGTACGTGTTTTTGTTCCTTCTCCACCGCTGGGGCCTGTTTGATTTATGACTCTGAGTGCTACTTCGTTGGTCGTTATGAAACTCTTCCTTGTAATCTATTTTTCACAAGTTCAGAAGTTATGTAGGAATTTTGTTAGATAAACTCCCTCTACCATTCTCACGGTCTCTTAAGGATCTAAGGCTCTGATACCATGTTGGAATTTTGAGAATGGGAAACTATCTAAAATAAAGTAGAATAAAAAAGAGATAAAACAAGAGACAATTTATTGATTGGTTCTTATTTACATTGACATAAAAGTCTAAATATATAGAGAATGAAATAACAACCTTAGCTAATCTCTAGATAAAATAAATCAAATTCAAAAGTTTAAATCCTAACTAGATAATAACTCTATCTTAATAGATAAAATTTTATCTTTTAACAAATATCTTATCTTTAAACAAAAATTTCAATTTTAACTTTGAATCAATATTTTCAACAAGTTACACCAAGGACAGTAGGTGGTAACACTCAGATTTCCAAAGGTACTTTTAAAAAATAATTGATTAAAAGTGAAGACATGTTAAAACTTCATTTATCCAAACACAAAATCTACAAATTATTATATGAACTGCAAAAGTATGCTCATACTTGAGCACCTTCTTGGCTTCAGAAAATTAGATAGATAATGCGTAGCCACTTAATCGTGGATGAAGGAGACATTCGAACTTTTCTAATACAGCTATACAATTTCTAGGCCTCAAAAGTTGGATGATCGGACTGTCTAAAATCTAATCGACGCCCTCAACAGTTACAAACAGGAAAACTACATGTTATCAAACAAAACTCGGCCTTTCTCTGGCAAGCCAAGTCTGACATCATAAAATATCAGCTTAGTTCTCATTTTGATCGTTCCTTGCAGCCATTTAGGTTTTAATCACTAACCAATACTTTGCTCAAATCTTCCACTGGTGCTGCTGCTCATATATTTGCACATAAGCCTCAGAGAGTGCAACCATATTTGAGGAAGAGTTTCTGAACATGAAGATCTTGCATCTCATACCTGAAAAAGAATATATATATATACCAGATACTTTAGATGACAAACAGGAACCACCTTGTGCGCATGATGTAGATGCATAAAGAAAACGATTATAAAACTAATGGGTAAGTTTTACCAAAGCAATTGAATGTATAAATATATTAGCCATCAGGTGCAATTATTTTTTCTGCCATTCCACCTCCTAGTAACCTCAGATTTTAATTCAAATAGCACTAGAGCATGGGTTGCATTTTTTATCTATCTATTGATTCTCGTTCTTCTGACTTCCTTTGCGCAAAAACCCTGTAGGACCCCTCTTTAGGTTTACCATCATGAACTATATTGGCAACCAAATCATACTTTGACCGCAGTTTCTCCTTCTCTTTAGGCATTGGCAAAGGAATATAATCCTTCAGCTCCAAGTTTTTCACTGGAAAGTTGACTGCAGGAGAAAGTACATGTAAGTTCTGATGTTAAATGTTCATTGATTTGTAATGCCCAAAAAAAAAAAAAAAAAACCACTAACCTAACGTTGGATTCTTCTCAATGAAAAAATTATTCTTCTTAAATCGCTGCATGTGAGGTACTAAATGCTTGGGCAATCTCGTAATGCGATACTTCATCCTGGCTGCACGAGGACGTACAACTTCAGTTACAGTCTCACCATCAAACTTCTTCAGTGTATTGAATAGAGGTACTTGAGGTATAATATTTTTCTCCGTCACATCTTTGAAGAGCGGAGGTGGAGGCAAGTCAAGTCCAAGCATCAAGAATGACATTTTGGAAGCTTCCACAACCATGTCCCCACCCTCCGTAAAAGCATCCCCCACCCTCCGTAAAAGCATCCGGATCATCACCATTTTCTTTTTTTCTGTAAAAAACATTTTAGGAATCTCCTTCACAACCTCCAATTCACCTTGCCAAGCAAAGAGATGTTTTAGTCAGCATGATTAAGGTTAGGAAAAGTGGTGGCAATGGAGACAGCATAACACTATGATGACAGGAAAGAAGAAGGAAGAATAGAAGTGTGATGAAATAAAGAGAATTGGTGTGGCAGGTAAACCTAAAAGCTCTCATGAATAATGCTACTATTTTTCTTTTTAGTTTTTAGATCCACATGCAATGTATTAAGAAGCCATGCCATGAACTCCACAGGGTCAGACTGTTGTCCTATGCGAAACCTTTTCTTACTTGCTTTCATAACTGCCTGAAGAAACGCATGCGGGCTCACCTGTATATAGGAAAAGTCATAGAAACATCAATCCTTTCTGCATGGACCATAGCTTCAAAATATCATCGCAATAATCAAACCAGTCTGATATGACCCATAGGAGTCCAGAAATTAGGTTCACTTATCATAGAAGAAAGACCAAGGCATTGGAGGGGTAGGCTTTGTCATATTAGAACAAGGGGTGTGCAAAGTTGTCATAGGAATGGAAAGTTAGTTAGATGACAGTGGAATAAAACAGTACGGGAGGAGTGAGGGAAATGTCATACATTTGTTCTATCATTTTTACGTATAGTTGAGCCTAAGACTGGAGGAGCTAGAACCTCAAATTCTAGCACAATTACCTTTGTCTTTTTTTCTGGTCTTAGAGATCAATCAATACAGAGACTATTTCTGCTATTTCTGTGTTGCCATTTCTGTGTTTTCATTGTGTGTATTTGCTATGGGTGGAGAATATTTTGCAAGTTCTATCATTTGGTATCAGAGCATACGATTCTGGACATGGTAGCAAAGAAGAAGCAGGATACAAGGCTGGACGTATTGGAAAAAGAAGTAGAAGAAATCAAAGTAGGGCTGTAAGTGGAGCGTGAATCATTGAGAGTGGAAGTTAACCAAAAACTCGAAGGGGTAAAGGGGAAGCTGAAGGAAGAAATCAGCAGGAGGTTCGATTAGCTTATGCAAGCGATCATCATCCTTCAAGTACGCCCAGACCCGACACAGCATAACCCAACGAAAATGTTTGAGGGAGAGTCTTCGGTGATTGGAATGAGGAGAGGTCGAAAAGAGGAGACTAAGGAGGACGTTTATACAAGGATGGAAACGTGTCACGAAGGAGGAGATGCTGGGTGGGGCGGGTTGGCACCAGATAATCGTGGGCGACCTGCAGGGCTCCAGATGCCAGACGGGTATGACCCGACTATTAAACATTTAGTCGGGGAACGATTAGGGCTCGAAAGAGAGTTGGAAAGGGGACGAAACCAAAGAGATGACTGGCGCGATGAAGAAGACGCAAGAAGGGATGAGCGAGGCATCGATGAAGTCAGGGTCGAACCAGAAGTGAGGGGGTGGTACCGAGAAGAGGAGGGGTATCGGCGTGATGAGCACTGGAGAAGGGGACACGTAGACGACGATCCCTGATCACCAAACTCGAGATGCGACTACAAGCCCAAGAGAATTGAGATGCCCATTTTCATGGGGCAAGATCCAGACATATGGGTCAATAGGGCAGAGCGTTTCTTTTCTACTGGGAGGTATACGAAGGAAGAAAAGGTGGAGCTGGTGGCACTGAGTTTTGACGAAGAAGCTTTGACGTGGTTAACGCGCACTGCGGAAGAGTTGATGTTGATTTGATGGAATTTTCGATGGGTGTCTTGTTTTGGTGTGTTTTCGACCTTGAGGAATTAAGACGGATGGAATTTTTGAATTCAACAAACAAGAAGAATAAGGATACGCAAGGTTTGATTTCTACGACACCTCTTAAAAACTTGTTCCAAACAATCCCGATGATCGAAATAAAACCCAGAGAAACGAACAATCAACACGCCACAATTGGGAAAGCAATTGATAAGTGAAAGATAGTTCAAAAAGTAACAAGAACAAGAGAATGATGTTTTTCCCTATTGAAGCTGACGGCTTTTCAACAATTATGATCTAAAATGTTCCCAAAAATCCTAGAACATAAGTATTTATACCTAGGTCAAATGATAAAAGGTTGGGTTAAAATACATGGAAGCCCAAAATAAATCGAAGTCCAAAAATTAAATAAATATGTCTGATATGCTATTGGGCTTAAGTGATGAAGCATTAAAATAGCCCAAGTCTTCGTGTCTTCAAGCTTCGGTCCAAGGATTTTAGTTAAATGGATTAGTTTGGGCTCAATTCCATTAAACTCTCCTCCAATAGGCTTGGCTAGCTTCATCCTCTTCATAAGTTAGCCCACATGTGCATAAAGAGTCTCCTTGAATTTCTCAATCCTAACTCTAGACATAAGTCCAATTGGAATGACAAGCTCGCCCCCGTCACGCATGCCATCTCTATGGTGATCCTTACTCCTGCTCACATTAGTGGTATCGGACGGTCGAAGCCACGAGTGTGATTCTAGACTGGAGGGAATTGAAAGGTGTGCTATTTCAACATTTCCGACCACTCCATGAGGGCAGAACATGCCAAAGATTTTTATCTATCAAGCAAGTGGGAACGGTTTTGGATTATCGGAAGCGATTTTGGGCCCTAGCTGCATCCTGCAGTGAGTTAACGCCGGAGGTGATGAAATGCATCTTTATTAAAGGGTTGCAGCCTCAAATCAGGTATGAATTGAATCTGCTTAAGCCCCGAGGGATGACTGAGATAATTGAGACTGCTTTGGGGATAGAAGAGAAGAATCGAGAGATGAGGAATTATAGGTATAGCATACAGATTAGCACGAGCAGAATGGGAGAAGCAAAAGGAGGGTTCATGGACAGGGAAGGTCGAAGAGAGGGAGAAAAAAGTGAGAAGAGTGTTCGGGAAACGAGGTTCAAAAGGCTCTCAGCCTTAGAAGGGCAAGAAAAAAGGGATAGGGAGTTGTGCTTTAAATGTGATGAGAAATTCACCCCGGGACACCGATGCAAGAATTAGCAGCTGCAAGTTCTCTTAGTGCTAGATGAAGAGAAGGAAACCAAAAGTGAGGGAGAGGAAGAAGAGAGTGCTGAATTGGCAATGAGTTCGATACTTAGATTAACTTTGCCAAAAACTATGAAGATGAGAAGGAAAATAAGGGAATCGGAGGTGATTTATTTGGTGGATTCGGGTGCCTCCCATAATTTCATTTCCATGAGGCTAGTGGAGCAATTGGGATTAGAATTGGAGGAAACTAAGGGTTATGGAGTAGTTATGGGAAATGGGGTAACTGTGAAGAGCAAGGGAGTTTATAGGGGAATCCCATTAGTGGTCCAACAGTACCACATAATTGAAGATTATCTTCCTATGAGCCTCAATGGTTGTGATTTGATACTAGAGGTCAAATGGTTACAAGCTTTGGGAGAGGTGGTGATTAATTGGGTTGAACTTACTATGAAGTTCTGGGAGAAGGAAAAATGGGTGATATTGAAGGGGGATCCTAGCCTTACCCAAGGGCTGATTGGTTTGAAGACTTTGATGAAGAAGATCGAAGAGGAAGATGAGTTGTTCATGTTACATGTCAGCATTTTGGAGCAGAATGAGAATATGGAATCTGGTGTGCTACCCGAAGATGTGCAGTCATTATTGAGTGAATATGAGGATGTTTTCAACATGCCAAGGGGGCTGCCACCACCTAGAGAGGTAGAACATGTGATACATTTAAGGGAGGGAGCAGGACCTATAAGTGTCAGGCTATATAGGTATCCTCAATGCCAAAAAATAGAGATAGAAAGACTAGTGGAGGAGATGCTGACCGCAGGAGTTATTCAGCCAAGTGTCAGCCCTTATTCAAGCCCTGTCATGCTAGTGCGGAAGAAAGACAACAGCTGGAAGTTTTGTGTAGACTATAGGGCTTTAAATCGGGCTACGGTGTTGGATAAATTTCTCATCCCCATTGGATGAACTTTTTGGATCGAAGGTCTTTTCAAAGCTGGATTTAAAATCTGGTTACCACCAGATCAGGGTGAGCCCAAAAGATGTAGAGAAGACCGTCTTTAGGACGCACCATGGACATTATGAGTTCTTGGTGATGCCCTTTGGGCTCACTAATGCCCCTGCTACTTTCCAAGCCTTGATGAATAGGGTATTTGATAAGATTTTGAGGAAATTGTGCTAGTTTTCTTTGATGACATATTAATCTATAGTAAGACAATGGAAGATCATGTAGGCCATTTGAAGGTAGTGTTGGAGTTATTGCGGGAGAATCAATTATATGCCAATATGAAGAAGTGTGTCTTTGCTAAGTTGGAGTTAGAGTATTTGGGGCATGTAATATCGAGAACAAGAGTTTTATCTGATCCAAACAAACTCCAAGCTATGATGGAGTGGCCTAGACCCAAAAATGTCAAGGAATTAAGAGGGTATTTGGGACTGACCGGATACTACTGGAGATTCGTGAACGATTATGGAAAAATTGCAGCCCCATTGACACAGTCACTGAAGAAGGAAGGGTTCCAATGGTCAGAAGAGGCAGAAATTGCATTCCATCAATTGAAGACTGCTATGTGTACTCTGCCAATTTTGGCTTTACCCAATTTCCAACAACCCTTCATTCTAGAGATTGATGCATCGGGTATTGGGTTGGGAGCAATGCTGATGCAAAATGGCAGGCCAATCGTTTATTTCAGCCAATCTTTGTCTCCTAGAGCTCGTGGGAAGTCAGTTTATGAGAGGGAGCTCATGGCAATTGTCCTCTTGGTGAAGAAGTGACGAACCTATCTTTTGGGGCAACAATTCATCATTAGAACTGACCAGCAAAGCCTTAAATATTTACTTAGGCAGAGACTGATTGCGGTGGATCAACAAAAGTGGGTTACTAAATTGCTAGGGTACGACTTCAAGGTGGAATATAAACCGAGAAAGAGCAACAAAGTAGCAAATGCTTTATCAAGGAAAGGGGAGATTGTGGGCTGCCAAGTCATGGGAGTTTCTCAAGGGGTAAATATAACCGAAATCTTGCAAAAGATAGAAGAAGATGATCAGCTGAAAGCTTTAAAGGCTGAAATTTCGAAGGAAGCCTCCAGTAAGTTGCCTTTTGCTTTGGTACATGGTAGGTTAATGTATGATGGAAGGTTGGTGCTTAGTAAAACCTCAAAGTATATTCCCCTTTTTTTACGGGAAGCATATGAGTCTCATTTATCTGGGCATAGGGGAACTTTGAAAACCTATAAGAAGTTGGCTAAAGAGCTTTATTGGGAAGGAATGAAGAAACAAGTAGCCATGTATGTAGCTGAGTGTGTTACTTGTCAACAACAGAAGTATGCAGCCTTAACTCCTGTGAGATTGTTGGAACCATTGCCAGTCCCTAATCAGATTTGGAAGGATCTATCTCTTGATGTCATAGAGGGATTACTAAGATCGGGAGGTTATGACACTATCTTAGTAGTGGTGGACAGATTGAGCAAGTTTGCTCATTTGGTGCCTTTGAAACACCATTTCACCACAAGGACTGTAGCAGTGCTTTTCATCAAGGAGATTGTTCGACTCCATGGTATTCCGAGATCCCTAGTGTCCGATAGGGATAAAGTCTTTTTGAGCAAAGTATGAGAGGAGTTATTTAAGCTGGCGGACACTCAACTAAACCGAAGCTCCGCCTACCACCATTAGTCAAATGGTCAAACCGAAGTCACTAACCGAACAATAGAGGCCTATCTTCGTTGTTTACTAGAGACAAGCCTCTTCAATGTTATAAATGGTTGGATTGGGTTGAATATTGCTATAACACTTCTTTCCATTCATCCCTATAGACTTCTCCTTTTAAAGTGGTCTATGGACAGGAACCACCCCCGATTTTAAGATATGGAGTAAAGAAAACGGTAGTGGCTAGTGTGGAGCAAATGTTACAAGAGAGGGATACCATGATCGAGGAGTTGAAGAGCCATTTAGTGACAGTGCAGCAGTACACAAAGACAAGGGTTGATATGCACAGAAGGGATGTTGAATCTGCAGTAGGAGATCGCGTGTATTTGAAATTAGCTCCTTATAGGCAACAATCTTTGGCTAAAAGGGTTAACGAAAAGTTGTCTCCTAAGTTCTATGGGCCATTTCCAATCATCCGAACGATGGGGTCAGTAGCATATGAGCTAGCCTTCCCACTGGAATCCAAAATACATCCCATCTTTCACATTTCGCAGTTGAAAGCAGCCCAGGGACAACACCAGACAGCAAGTTGGCCAAAGTATCTAGGCTCTAACTTGGAGTTATTCATCCAACCTTCAGTCGTTTTGGAAGTGAGGAAGGGGCCACATTCTTAAGTCAAGGAGGCTTTAATCTGTTGGGAAGGGCTACCGAAGGAGGAGGCAACATGGGAACCGTATGACTTGATTGATCAACAATTTCCAACTTTCCACCTTGAGGACAATTTTGGACTCTTGATGTGAAAAATTTTCGGTGTTTATGTTAGTAATTTTGATTTTGCGTGCGATTTTTATTGATTTTGTGTATGCTTTTGCATGTTGAGCCATGAAGCTTGGTCATATTAGTTTGGATGAGACTGAGAACATGCACGAAATTAAATTGGGCTAAGTAAGTTTTAAGATGAAACATGTTGATTGATTGCAATAACTGATCCTATAGGCTTAGTCAAAATTTTGACATTTGAGTGATGAGGTAAATTGTGAACTTAAGGTGAATTCTTAAATTAAATTTGTGAGTGAAGTTTGATCTTAAATGACATCACTTTTATGTCATGCTAATTCTTTGAATTGTGTGATGCTCCTCTATTCATGTTGCCTTCAGAACTTGCATGGAACTGGTTTGAATTTATTTGATCACATGGGATATAGAAATGATCAAGACCTTCTTTGTTTTTACACCCTTAGCTTAAAATTGACCCACCTAGTTATTTTCCTTTTGCAAATGCGTTTGAGCCTTTACCATTATTTCTTCAATCAATCACCCCATTTTTAAAACCCAAAGACCCCATTAGCCTTACCGTATCACAAGTTGAATGAAGCATTTAGTAATTTGGGACTTTTGTATTAAATTGTGTTTTGAGATATTTTTATAGGTACTTCTACTCATGTGTTGTTATTTTTCTTGTTTTTATTGTTTTCCCTTGTTCTTAGCGCTATTTGAAGAAAAAAAAGAAAGAAAGAAGAAAAAAATAGTGGTATTAGTTAGTAATTAGTAGTTGTAGTACTTTTTATTCATGTTTATCTCAGAATTTTAATTTGCGTGTCCCTTTTTACTTGGTGCTTTGTGAATGCTTGTGATGAAACCTTGTCATGTTTTCACCTCATCTATGAACCTAGCCCCATTACAACCCTGAATAAAGTCCTTATGATTTATTAGCTAATGTGATTTGAATGAATGAGAATTGGTGAAACTGCAAGCTTATGGTAGTGCAACATGATAGAGTGAGATTTGAGAGAAACACTTTGCCCTCAAACACCTGAGTATAAGAACGAATTCCGTGAGAAGAATTCATTTTGATTTCATGTTTGCTTTTGAATAATGATGTCATATTTTGACTTTGTCTATTTGCATTAGTGAAAAGAAATTATGATATGTGTTGTAATTTGAATCTTACTGGCCCAAGTTAATGGATTGTGTGCATTTGATCTTATGAAAGATGAATTGACTGAGTCTAGTGGTTTGACATGTTTGCTAGAAGGCGAGCAAGGGTTCGGTGTGGGGGAATTTGTTAAGTCATTTAAATTGCACTTATTTTGGACTTACTTATTGTTAAGGTGTCGAAATTATTATCCGAATTTAATGGAATTGTTTTATAATTATTTACAGATGGTTTTCCACACCTTAGAGACGAATTGAAATCAAAAAGATGCGAAAGAAGGAAGAAAAACCAAAAATTCCCAAATTGATAGAAATTCAGAGATTAAGTGTGGGCACGCCTAAGGATAGAATAATTCTGCAGATAAAATTCCAGAAGTCAATTTCAAACAAAAAACAATCTTTAAAGATTACCGTGCCATCTTTCAAAGGAGTTACCTACCGAAAATAGAAGAGCACCTTATCTGGACAAAATCAAGAGAAGATAACGAAGAGATTAACTTAAAGAAGGAGATTGGGGTGATTGCCTCAGATATATATATATATTAGGTCTTAGAATAGGGTTTTCAGCAATCTTTTGGCTGCTGTACTTTTCTGGTTTTGTTCTTTACATTTTCTGCACAATTGCAATTAGTGTTTTTGTATTTTCCATTAAAGAACCATGGATGGAGACTTATCAGTTTGTTATTTCTTGTGTTTTCAATTTAATTATGAGTAGCTAAATCTTTTGTCTTGGTTTAGGAGATCCATGTTACATGTTATTATGGTCAGATATTTCAGATACTTTTTATGTTGTTAATAAACATTGGATATCTTCGGATCTATTCTTTATAATTGAATTCGTTGGTTTTTAGGTGCGCAACTAGAGATTAATTGGTTCAACCGCTAGATTAACGAAATATGACGTTTAGTTTCGGTAATCATAAGTAGCAAGTAGGATTGACTTCTCTACGTTAGAGTCGGAAATTCTAAAAAGATATGTTGGGCGCCGTTTTCGGAACCCAACTCTTGCCTTGAAACTATATGACGTGAACGTACTCCAATGAAGTCTCCTTAACCATCATTGATTTTTTTCCTCTTGCTCTGATATCACACATGTTGGATCCGTTTTCGGAACCCAACATCTGGAAACCATTCATAAAACGTGAGCATAATAACCTGTAGGGT
>JANIJH010000003.1:6432537-6442611 GCA_024520975.1 Erythroxylum areolatum
TCAATCATTTTGCACTTAAACTGACCATGCTTCTTGTTGTTGAAAGACTTGTTTTGTCCACTATTCTTCTTGAAGATATTTACATTTCTATGTTCTATCATATTAGCCTTAACAGTAGGGATAAGGGTGAATGATTTGATCTTATCTTGTGTACGGTTAGCATCCTCAATCTTTATATATCCTATCAATTCCTGAAGCTTCATGTCTTTCTTCTTATTTCTCAACTGGTTTTTATACTCATTCCATGAGACAGATAGTTTTGCAATAAGGGCATTAGATTGAAACAACTCACACATGTTCATACCCTCAATAAGGATTTCAACAACTAAATTTTCATACTCATGTAATTGGTCCATAATGGGCTTATCATTAACAACATTAAATTTTAACCACCTAATAACTGCACATTTCTTAATACTGACATCATCTGTCCCATATTTCACTTCTGAAGCATTACAAATTTTCTTGGTAGTTTTGTACTTGCAGTAGATATCAAATAATGAGTTTATGATATGATTGAACAACACTTCCTTAACAGTACAGTTATCCTTAGTTATCTTAGGGTTAGTATTGTCATTAGGAATTTCTTGAAATAGTATATAATTGATTTTGTATTGTTGAAAGAAAAACGTAATTTTCTTAAAATATCATTTAAAATTTCTCTCATCTAGCGGCTCTAATCTAGTTAGGTCAAGTATAATCCTCTAGGCTACGGTGGCAGGAGCAGAACCTATATGGGGAACAGTAAAGGCAAAATCTATGTTGGTTTCATTCATAGATGACATACTGAATCCGATAACAGAGACGTCTCACATGAAATACTCAAGCAACAGTAAGAACATAACAATATTTCGAAATAAATATGCAACATCACAATCGAAATAAATATGCAACAGCACAATCGAAATAATTGTCGACAAATAGTATCAAAACACAATAAATATCTGACATAGTAGCAGTGCAACAAAAATCCTTCGACATACAATAGCAAGGCAATATTTTTTCGAATAATAGTAGCAATGTAATAATTTCCAACTTAGATTTTTAGCGAAAATAGCATAAATAATTAAATTGGAACGACTTATTTGAATGCAAGGTGTCATAAAAATTACTGCCCTAAGTCAAACATTCTCCTTCTACGGTGCAACAATACAATGAGATCCGACTTAAGGTTAACGCCTCCTCCACCATCTTCGGTGCACTCCAAATGGCAAAGTGGGAACTGTCTCCATGAATTAACAAAAACAAACAAACCCAAAATGAAAAGGTAAGAGAATTTGTGTGTAAAGAAGTTTGTCTGTGGGAGGGAGTGTTGTAGGGAGAAAAATGAAAAACAAGCATGATAAGTGTGAGAAGCAGGGGTAAAAGCAAATGAGTGGGCTATATATATACATACATATATATATATATATATACAGAGAGGTGAGCTTTATACGTTTACCATGAAATAAAGAAATATTAAATTATATTAAAGTTGTGAATGTAGATTATGGTATTGAAGAGGATTCAAGGGAGTTAATAAATAGAAACGGTATTAACGTCACTTACTATAAAGAAATGTTTTTGACCAAATAATGCTAACAAGTTTCACTTACTATAAAGAACTGTTCCAGTACTAGTTTAATACATCTAACTCTGATGTACTGATGTTCCCTTATAAGTTATGCCATACTTCCTATCATGATTGTTAATCCAAAGACAACATTCTAAACCAAATGTTTCTTCTTCTTTATCTACTTAGATATGGAAAAAAGTTCCTATTTATCATCAGATTAACCTTTTAATGTTAATGGTTTTTGTCAAAATCAAGGTACAAACATTTAGTTTGAATTTGATAATTTTAGAGGAAAAAACATAAACATCTAGTTTAAGAACATTTTTTTAAAAATAACATAAATTTATTTTTTTAGACAAGTACGTCTTTTAAATTTTGATTAAAAATAACAATAAAATAAACTCAATATAAATATCAAACGTGGGCTAATCAAATGTTGCTAATATAGTAACCCAATTCAACCCCTAATCTCGATTTGTATTAATTAAATTTATTTTAACTTAATAATTTAAGATAATTGTAATAAATATTAGTCTGAGTGACATTCTATTAGTTTATATTTGATATTTATACTACGTATGTTTCGTTGTTATTTTTTAATCGAAACTTAAGAGAAATAATCTTTATAGAAAAATGAAAGAAAAGAATTTTTTTAGAATTTTAAAAAGTGAATTATCTTGTTATTGCCAACGTATTATAACAATAATGATGATGGATATGTTATGTGTATATGAAAATATAAGTTGAAAAATGGACCCACGGAATGATTAAGGATGATACTTGATATAATGTTAGGTTGATTAATTATGATCCATATCTCCCACCACTCAATGATGGGTGTGTGTATCTACGGAAGTCACGAGAAAATCTTCTACTTCTTTATTACATGATTTGATGACATATATCATCACATCACACCCAAAACTGAATTC
This sequence comes from Erythroxylum areolatum, assembly GCA_024520975.1. Classification (NCBI taxonomy): domain Eukaryota; kingdom Viridiplantae; phylum Streptophyta; class Magnoliopsida; order Malpighiales; family Erythroxylaceae; genus Erythroxylum; species Erythroxylum areolatum. The sequence goes on from JANIJH010000003.1 coordinate 6,435,025, forward strand.
CCACGATAAAAGAGATCTAATAATATGCAGTGTTATCTTACATAATAAAGAAACTGCTTCCAATAAACTCATATACAGCTATGACAATAAAAGAGTGATGCATGTACAAACGTAGATGAATAAAAATAGCACGCTAATTAGTTTTGTAAATAAAATTACCAAAATAATATACAAATAAATAAACAATTCGATATAGCCAAAAGAATATAACCTGACAGTGTCTAGATCTACTAATACCTTATATGCTACAAAGACCGGCTCTTCATGTTGCTAGATAAGCTAGGGGTCCTTGTTCAGAGGGCCTGAGGGTACAATAATCTTACAATTTTAAACTGTCTTGCGGGATCTTCCCCCCCTCCCCCCCACACCTATCATGAAAAACCAAGTTATGGGTCCGAAAATCTTGTCTAAACCTTACAACTAGCACCGACTGAAAAGGACATCTAAGTTAGACTCCCTATGCGGTAAGTACAGGGCGCAAGCATAGAATAAACATCTCCTAAATACTTACTCAACTGCTGTGGGAAAGATTTAAAGGGTATCCTTTACCCTTATTCAGTCACGCCATACTTTTCTGTTACTAGTCATTGCTTCTGTAAAGGTTAACTCTGACATATCTTTCTTGATTACTTATTTCCAATTTTTGTAAGGTCTCCCTTTTCTTCTCTTGTAGTCAATAATAGTTATATTCTCATAGCGCCGAACCGGAGCACCTAAGGGCCTCCTACGCACATGCTCAAATCACCTCAACCTAGTTTCCTTTAACTTGTCGGCAGTGCTAGCCACCTGTATGACATATATGATGATTATAATCAATATTCTTTAAATTATTTTTTAAATTTTTATAAATAATCTACACCATGTAAAATTTAAGTAATATTAATTATAATTATTATATAAATTGTTAGAACCATAATTCTTATATTCTATTATATGTTTTTCACTTTAGTTAGTGCGCAAGTACAAAAAATTCCACTTACTCAATTTCGTCGTTGTTCTATCAAGTCTCACTTATACGTTAATTTGAATGTGTTGTTGAAATTAGATAGCTACAAGATTGAAATTGAGTAAGTGAATCTAAGGGTATCGTGTGTTGCATAAGACATTGCTTGTACACAAAAAGATTCCTAATATTTGATTGCATGTTAAGCAATGACATGAGCATGTCATGTAGTACCTAACAGAACATGACATGTAGAATCAATGATGGAGAGTAGTCTCCATGTCATGCTCAATCAATCAAATTTTATAATAAATTTTAAATAAAATAAAATTAAGAATGACCTAAAAAAATTGATTTAAAGTTTAAAAATGTAAAAATATAAATTTATGCCTACGTTGTCTTTTATTTTTTAATTCGGTCGTAATTATGAGGTATTCTGGGAAGGTCCCAACTATAAAAACAGTATTTTAAAGTCATTTATATTCAACCTAATCCTTACTTGCATTGAGTCAACCCTTAAAAGATAAAGTGTTGGTCAAATTGATCGCTTCATTCTCGAGGCTCGAACCTCTAACCTAAAGTTCCTTGAGTCCATTAACACAAACCACCAACTCACCTTCTTAAGCAGGGATCAAATTCTCTATGCCCATAATTCTATACTAATGTTATTTCAAATGATTCTATTCACACAAATATATGAGATTTGAAAAAATATATGAAAATGATCGTTTGAAACAAACTTTACACATCATTTTACCAAGTACTTAGATTCAACCCTTTTAATCACATTCTTGCAAGCTTTCAAACAACTTTGGAACATCCTATGAAGTTCTTCCCAATCAACATCAGTCAATTTCCATTCGTCTCCAATGCATTAGTTGAATTAAATTGGAAGTTGATAATAAGACCAAAATGAATGAAACCAAACTCACTAGTTGAAGGGACAAGATTGAACCAAGGTTTTGAAATTCGTGCCACCAATTCCAAATGTTGTTGACCAACCCCCACTTATCTTCATCCAACGATCCATTGCCCATCTCTCTCAATGACCAAGTTGTCCTCACCCACCCTCCTCATTTCGAGGACAGATTGATTGGGGTATTATAGTAAAAACGAGAAGAAACCGCTTTTTTGAAAACAAAAAGAATTTGAAACATCTTTATCCATTTCCAAGAGCTATCACTTTCTGTTAATTTTATAAAAAGGCCGGAAAAGCAACAACAAAGATAGTCCGTTCCCCACCTGCAACGTCCTCAATTACCTTTTCACCCCTGACCTTTGAGTTTACTCCGGGCTAGTCAACAGGGGTAGATTTGTACTCCACCGTCCCAAAGTGACACCAAGGAAAGGGATGACCAGAGAGATAAAAAGTTCAGGTCCCATTTCTACCCTCAACACCACATGCTACATGCGGTGCTCACAGGGGCATAACTGTCCATATAGTGTTTAAATTCGAAAGAAGTGAAGGTGGAGGGGCATTGTGGTCATTTTAAGATTTATAAAGAGAGAGATAGAGAAAGACAGAAAAGAAAGAAGGAGAGAGAAAGAGAGAGACAGCAGAGGTGAATAGGGAGAGCGAGAGCGAGAGAGAGAGAGAGAGAGAGAGAGAGAGGAGACGTTTGTGTCCGTTTTTTCTGTTAAATATATGTGACAGGGAGAGAGAGGTAATATGGTGTCGGACCAGGAAATAGCGAAAGGTGTTGAGACAGTGCTCCGTCAATCGGACCCTAACGCCGTCACCTCCTTCAACGGCGTCGTTCAGCAACTCGAAGCCAAGCTAGGGTTAGACCTCTCGCACAAGACGGGTTTCATTCGCGACCAGATCAACCTCCTCCTCCGGCAACACCAGCCGCCGGCGACTACCACTACAGCCGTTGCCCACCATCCACCACCACCTCTACAGCCACAGCTTCCACATGCACATGCGTTCCATCTCACTCAAAAGGACCATTTCGCCCTCCAACACCATCCCCAATTTCAGCAATTTTCTCCCCATTTTGCCCTCCATCCCCACCACCACCCTCAGGTGTTCCCTCAGGACCTCAACTTCCGACATACGCAGCCGGCGCCGGCACCGGCGCAGCCACATCCGCACCAGGTTCAACAACAACCACCACAGCCTGTCGTCAAACCTGAGGTCTTTTCTCAAAATGCCGCTGCTGCCCCTCCCGAGATTCCAAAAGAAAGGTAACGTGATGCTGGTTTTAGGGTTTCGTTAGGATTTCTTTAGGATTCTGATTTCATGTTTTTTCTTTCCTTTAGCCGTGTTTTGATAGAAAAGTTAGGGTTTTTTTTTAATTAGGGTTTGTCGTTTCTCGTCCTTCTTTTTCTTCATATAGTTACGGTTTTAGCAGTATATAAGCACCTAGCAATATTGCGTTATTTTTTTGAATATGCTATCGATGCCGTCAACTAAGTGCTTTTATGATAATTTGAACTTAATTTATAATACTTATTAGATAATGCATTCGAGTTATTAACATTAAAAAGATAAACAATTTATTACTCAGCTGTTAATGCTCTTTGCTTTCAAATTTGTTGCTTTTTTGCTTTCTCATTATTTCCTTGCATATAATCTTTTTGGTCCATTGCTATTTTCCTTATAAGCATTGAGATAATTAAAGAAGACGACTTTTGAACTTGATCTTTTTGAGATTGGAGTGCTATTAATCAACCAAATTATACTTGTACAAATTTGCTAATGTACTACATAAGAAAATTTGCCAGCAGCATTTGCTCAGGCTAAGTGTATTGTCCACCGAATTATCCTGTTGTTGCCAGCTTTATTTTTCTTATGTTTAATGTTTGGAGTCTAAAGTTTTCCAATTAACTATCCATTCTTGTTTATTTTGATCTTGAGAGTGACCCGAGTCTATATTGAAGCTACGCTTAGCTGGCATAGAATCTGATTGTATCTTTGAACAAATTGCTGCAGTACTCCAGTTGGAGCTAAACGAAGAGGTGGCCCAGGGGGGTTAAACAAAGTTTGTGGTGTTTCACCTGAACTTCAGGCCATTGTTGGTGAGCCAGCCTTGCCAAGGACAGAGGTACCTTATCGCATAATTAATTCCTCTTATGCCGTGCAGTTCTACTATTTAATTCCTTATGCAGAAGCTGAAGAAATTCTTAATGTTTGCAAGATCTTTACTTTGCTTGATGTAGATTGTGAAGCAGTTGTGGGCATATATAAGGAAAAACAACCTTCAAGATCCAAGCAATAAGAGGAAGATTATTTGTGATGAAGCCTTACGAGTGCTCTTTGAGACAGATTGCACGGATATGTTTAAGATGAACAAGCTGCTGGCTAAACATATTACGGCATTGGAACCATCAAGTATGTATTCTGGAATTTTATGCAATCTTTACTACCTTGTTTGACATGATATAAGTGCAATTCCTATGAAATTCGGTGCAGAAGAGTCTGGCCAAGCTAAAAGAGCAAAGGTGGATGTGGATTCCACAACCGATAGGGCTGAACCTGGCGGATCTTTTGTGACAATATCTGAGCAACTGGCCAAGTTTTTGGGGACTGGAGGAAGGGAGATGACACAATTGGATGCATCTAAACGTGTTTGGGAGTATATAAAAGTTAATAATTTGGAGGTTAGTAGCTTGTTTAATCATTAATCTCTTTCATTATCATCAAACAGTTTTCACTTTATCTTTGCTGCATATTTGTTGCAGGTGCCTTTTGTTGGACTGATAACTGATTCTAGGTTTCCCTCTGCTGTTTTATTTGTTTTTTCTTTAGGGCAATTGTGTTTAGGGTTCATTGACCTTGAATTATTTCATTAAGAGGGCCACTGGGCATCTAAATGATGCTTCAAGGCCCTTTTTTTATAAAAAATTTCAGCTGAATGAGGGGTTTGAATACTCAAAAGCCACACCCTGTTAACCCAACTTAAATCAGATTTTTAGAGTAAGGTATGCCTACTTATATTTTAAAAGGTCTTAGAAATTAGACTTCATTTGGATTGACGGGGCAAACTGCAGGTAGAGATACCTTATTCTAATACTACCTCAATTATAGCAAAGTACGAGTACTCTATTATCTATTTGTTGCATGGATTTTCAACGTGACTTAAATAGGGTGTGAATACTATAGCTCAATTTATCAAGAAAGAATTTAAGAAATAATTTCACATCATCCAGCAATTTCTTAATCTGATTAATAGGGTGATGGGTATTTTGACCTTTTGACATCCCACATTCAGCTGACAAAAGAAATTACTCCCTGAACCATCATTTAAATAGTCCGTGGCCCTCTTTATAAATTAATTTATGGTCAACAGACCTTAACTTTAATTTTCTGTTTTTTCTGTCTTATTATCTATGTACTGTCAGTTTCTTCTACTAGAGCTGACATTTTGAAGACCCTTGTTGCCTATTGTTTCTCTGGCTTTTGTTATTTTGACATTTTTCATTGTTACCTAATTTAACTGTATCCTCTATCCCTCTTAAAATAGACGATTAGCGCTCATCAGTTTGAAGCAACATATAGGGAAGCAAATTTGCAATTAACTTTCTCAGATTCTGCTTGTATTCCTTTAGGATCCTCTGAATCCAATGGCAATACGCTGTGATGCAAAGCTTCAGGAGCTGTTTGGATGTGAAAGCATTTCTGCTGTGGGTGTTGAAGAAATGTTAGCTCGCCATCATTTATTCAAGAGGTCATGATGTTTGATTGTTAAGTGGTTAGTATTCTGAAAACTTTATGCTGATGTGTTAAAATAGTGTATGAACTAAGGGGTGGCAGAGTGTGTTTGTCACTTTTTCTTTTTCTCTTGTTATAGCATCCTCGCATCATGTTTGAGTTTTTCCAACTCAAAATAGCCGAGCAATTTTCTGTTCATATTTCTGGGCTTGACTAGTCTGAAGATAATTGCACCGAGTCTCACGAATAGGGAGTTTTTTGGGTAGAGATTACCATGTTAAGAAATGCATCCCAAAGCTTTTTGCTTGTTGATAAATGCAAGCTTTAACATGATCATGTTGTCCTTGATCTTAACATGGTTTTTTGCTGACCTCCAATATCAGTTATCCAGTGTGAACTTCATCAGTGAAATGGTAGGCCTTTCATTTGTATGTAACTTCCTAATGGCTTGCTGATGTTGTATACTTGCGGAACTTCTAATAGATCTGTCGTTAATATGGATTTTATTTCTTTTTTCCAGACAAATATGCACATATACATACAACTCCCAAAATCCATTTTGATCCATTTGTTAGCTAATACCTTCTCGTTGGTTTTTGTACATTGTCAGACTGGCCATCAACAAATCTTATGTGTGCACCTAACCTTCCTTGTTCAAATTACGAATGAATGTCTCGTGTTTTCTGCAGGTGCATGGAATGCGAGCCATCTGGTAGCTTTTAGGATGGTAGAACTGATGATAGTGAAGAATCTTCCTTTTTGGTCCTTTACTGTTCTTTTGTTCCCCCCTGTTTTTGTTGATTAACGTGGTTAGGTGATATGATCATTTGCTTTGTTTTTTTTTTAATGATCAGAATGAAAGCCAATGGCGGGAATATCTTTGTAGTTATGCCGTTAGGTTCTTTGCTCCTTTTAACTTGGAAATGTCTAACCCTTATGATCATAGATTGGAGACAGCAGTGGAAATGTAAAATATTATGTATTTCCCCTGAAGGATGATTATGTGTACTCAGCTGCCAGGCTTCTTTTACCTTACCCAACTTAGTATCTCCAAGTATTCCCTTATTCACAGGTTCACTGTACATCATTTATTCCAAATAAAGGCTGCTTTTGGTGAATAAGGAATCAGCTTTTTTTTTTTTTGGCTGATTCAAGTCTTTCAAACTGTTTGACATCAAAATTTTTGTTTGGTAAAAAGGTGAATAAGCAGCTTATTTATTTCAAACAGCTGAATTTTGAAAAGATACACAATAGCAGTGAGTGAAAAATCAATTCTGCCAACCAGCCATGTTCTTCACCATAACACTAAAATATTAACCATTTCATTTTCTTTTTAATTTGTTGAGGACTCAATTCGACCAAGATATATAACTCTCATAAATATCAACCATATGTCATAAGCATAACCATAACTACTATGTTATACCTACGAATTATGCACGAAATATTTGTAAATTTTTTGTTAAAATTAATTTTTGTTTTTATTTTTATTTTTATCAAAATTTTAATTTCTGTAAAATTAAATATTTATTTAAGACCTATAAATTTTATTAAGTCATATTTTTATAAGTTATTTTAAATTTATCAAATAATAAAATTCATATATATTATATAAAAATACTAACATAATGTAGCTCGCTACATTCATATTAATAGAAAATTTAATAGGATTGTTGTTGTTATTATTATTATTATTATTGTTGTTGTTCTTGTTATTATTATTATTATTGTTACTATTATTATTACTATTATTATATGTTCTATATTTTTTATTAGAATTATAAACTTGATTTTTGTAGAATTAAATACCTAAAATCTAAATTCCTACAAGAATATGCAACAAAATATTAAGATATATAATATTCATACCCATATAATTTTTTTAAAGTCATATCTTCATAAGTCATTTTACATATAAATAGCTAATACTAAAAAGCTAATTTTACCTAACATCAAATGACAAATAGTTAATGCAATCCACTAATTGAAT
>JANIJH010000003.1:6445957-6456433 GCA_024520975.1 Erythroxylum areolatum
GTATTTTGACTCAGATCTGCTGGTTTCCTTTCCTTGCTATGTAGTTGATACTATAAGTTAAGACTTCAGCTTAGATTTGGGTAACTTGATGCATCTATTTACTATCACAAGATTTGTTGTTCTTTCTGCAGCTACTGATGATACACAACGTATGATGCAAATGAGTGGATTTGGCTTTGATCCATCAAAGGTACAAAATTTAGTGGTTCTATTTTAGCATTTGGACCTTGTTTTTGTATGTTTCACTGTCTGTTAGTTTGCGATTATTTTTCTTGAGCCATGCTTATGGTAAGCATCTAGTCATCACATTGAATGTGATTTGTTGATTAAATATCTGATATATCTCCTATCTTCTGCAATCTTTATTATTAGTCTATACTTAAATTGAAATCTTACCAACACTTGAAGTTGTAAATCTGCATGTTAATAGTTGGTTTCTGTTTTCCATCATGAAAGAAACAGGGTGAAAGTTATTATATCCTTGAACTAAGATCTTGCTGTCATACTGGCCATGATCACAGATAGGTTTTGTTTTTGAAACAGCTAATTCTTGATTATTAATCACATAGCAGCATGCAGGGATAGTATACTGGAAATAATGTCCTACAAATCTTCGTTTTTTGTCCGTTTTGATGATTTGGTTTACTAGTGAGATGGGCTCTGTTACTGTAGATCCCAAAGGCACCAAAATCATTACTTTCTACATAAGTGTGGTATTTTATGTTCTTCCACTACAACTATGGTTAACTTGTTTAGATATGAAAGTTTGTCTCATAGGAACTTCTGGTGTTTGGATGCACTTTGTCTGGGTGAAGGGACTCACTTTACTTTTTCTTGAAAAAACAGGATCTCGTGGTGGAACGTTAATAACAAGTGAATTTTACATATTGTTCTTGTAGGTAGAATGATCTGTGGGGTTTTTGGATAGAAATTGTACTTGTTGAAATTATTCATTGTAGGGTCAGGCTCCTTTAGATTGAATGATAGTGATCAATGGAGTGTTATTATGTCAGTGTTATTTTTTTATGCTGCTTGCAACCATTGGATACCGACCAAGTATCATCAGGTCTTTTCATGGGGTGGTGTGGCTAGGACCCACTTAGAAGCTATGTACCTATTTTTTCTGGACTCCTAGGTGACCACTGGAATTGATGTTAGATATTCGGGTGCAGATTCTTTGCCTATGACCTGGTGGTTTTGAATATTGTGGAAAAGAATACCCATGATGAGAAAGCTGTCTCTTTGCGTGTCTGTTCCAGCTATCATGTTGGCTCTATGCTGGTATTCCACAGCTTTTTTGGGTCCGATGTGACCCAATTATGTTCAGTGTCTACCGGGCCAGTTGCTTTTTAACTTTTAGAGAAAAAAAAGCTTCCAGTTTTCGTTGCAGAAGCTTTTGATATAGCTCAAGTTTTTGCTGAGAAGGAAGGAAAGGAACATAACTCTGGGTGTTACTATGCCAAGCTTTTTCCTATTATGGTATTTAAATGTCTGACATGAATGACTTACACTCTGTGGTTTCGTAGCAATGTGCACACAAACCCATATCAGGTGATCAATAGAGCATCTGTGCCTCGTGTCAAGAATCTTTCCAATGGTTTAGTCTCAATGCCCGTTTTTAACTTGGATTTAGATTGGTCCATGGCAGAGTGGGCAAGTGCTTTATGATCTTTAGATGGGGAACTTATCCTATTTTCAGTTGGAACTGATTTCTACTTGATTTTATAAACTTGTGAATATTTTGGAGAATTCTCAACTAGCATTGCTGTCCAATAAGTTTTGTCTGCTACGAACTTGTAAGTTTGAAAAGGCAGTTTTGTTCCTCGAGAGCCTCCTCCCTAATGCTGCAGATTTGTGGTTGTTTCCCCACCAACAAAAAAAAAGAGTATATATATTATGATGAAATAACTTTGAAGCATATAGCTTCTTGATCCCCGTCCTTTCTTGCGTATTGTCTAGATTTTATTTTTTGCAGCGTCAATGCTAATTTACTGCTTATGTTTTGGCCAGAGCTTGGGTGCTGAGAAGGATGGTCTTGACATAGTTCAGCATGAATGGGCCCTTCCCAAGTTTGAGAGACGTGCTGAAGCTGTGCTTAAACAGTTTGTGAGTTGATCATTGCTAGTTGCAGTCCGCTTCTTGAGTCTAACCACCAGTAGGGCTCAACATTCTTCTTACCTAGCATTCTTGATGGTCCAGCTTGGAACCTTTCAAGAAGTGGCGGATTCTTCCTTGTAGCATTCCGGTTAATACGAAACCTTTTATAACACTGGAAAACTTTATTTAGGTGCCTCATGGCCGAGTCTGTTGACTCTTTGATCTTTTCTAGAATACTATCCTAATGTTGGCAATGAGATCGTGATTTTTGGACAAGGAAGTCAATCGATAGTTTCATATAATTATAGATTAAAGGGATCAGTAGTAAAGTTGTTGGCAAGAGTTTGTTGTTTAAGGATGCTTTTAAAAAAATCTTTTATGTATTTTACTGCCTTTGCTCTGGTGATTCCACCTCCTATAGTGACTTTGCTAAGTGGGTTCGAAAAGTTGATGTTCATGATAAGGTGAAAGAACATGACCGATCATGATTATTAGGGATCATGATTATTAGGTATAACGTTACAAATTAGATTCAGCTTAAAGTGTAACAGTGGAAGCTTCTGATACTCTGAACTGAAGCTTGGTAGAGAGGGAGACTGACTGATGGCTTTCCCAGAACTTGCTCTCCTCAATTGCTGCTTTCGCGGTGGACCATGTAAGGAGACAAAGGAAAAGCTATGGAAAAGCAGATGTTAACAGAAAAGGAAAAGGTTTATGTGGATGCCAAACCTTAAAAGAAGAATAAGGATAGGTTTGATTGCTATTAACAACATAATTACTGATTAAGTGAATGAACTCATTGTTGGAGATGACTAGGTAATTTACCGTTAGTAAACATACATGTTTGTATTATTCAACAAGCCATGTCTCCCTGATGTGAAAAGTTGTTAGGCCAAGACATCAACTTTCATGCAAAACTCTCATGATGACATGCACCTCCCACTGCTTTTGATCATTTCTAGACCTGATTTGATGGAGAAAATTAGGATATTAATATCCTGATGATGATTAGCAGATCATAGAATTGAGAGGTCACACTCGTTGATGATGATGATGATAGATCAGAGAACATGTTCCCACATGTTAACATCTTTTGGACTCGGATGATCCATTGGAGGCTCACATGGATGCCTGCTTCTTAACACTCTCTCTTGTATTTATTTGTTAAACACTTCTTTATCAACAATTGACAATGGATAATTTTTTATAATTCAATTAATTAATATAAAAATTGATAAGTAGGTAGGGGTTCATAAGAAATCAAACCCATAATTTATATCAGTAAAAAATAAAAATTATTTGGGAAATACAATTAGTTGAAGAAAGACACCAAACTCTAAAGAACCAAATGTGATGGTTTTGGTACATTAAAAATGGGATCCTCTATTCAATATCACTCTGTCTTATTATGTCCCATGAAATTTTAGCCATTTATTTCGCGGAATTCACGTGGGACTTACATAAATAAATGACCGAGATTCATCAGATAGAATAAAACAGGGTAATATTAAACAGGGGATCTGAACTCGGTACATTACATCAAAGTGAAAGTTAGAAAACAAAGGGATGGGTGGGGTATGGGTATACCATGTGTGCGGACATAAATAGACCAGACTGATGGCGTGGCAAAAATCAGACGGCTCTGAGTGGACCCCAACGTCACGAGCGTGCTAACCTGGAAAGCATGTCCGTTCACTTGAGCCAACCAGACCAGAGCCTCCAACTTTAGAAAGGGCGGTGGGCTTAAACTTAATCAAGGAAAAAAGCAAAAAAGAGAATGCAATCAATCATCCTTGTTTCAGGATCATCATCATTATCATTGGGTCTTTGAACGGCGCTGATCGTAGTTGGTGAATTAACTGCAAGCAGGTGGCAGTGGGCCATCCCTTGTTTCTACGGTCCTGATGATACTTAGTTGGTAATCACTTTTATGATCCCACCGGCCTAGAGAGATTTGTTTGCTCAGTGCTGTCCATTCCTTTCTACCATTTGGGTGTCTAATCGCCTGATGAGTGTCCATAGTGAGATAACAAAAACCTTAGGATTCGTTTGGTGTGAATGTAAGGTTTATAATCAAATGAAATAGAAGATAAGAGATTTTTATTACATCTTATTTTATTTTAAATAATAAAATAAAAAATATCTGATTTAGAAGAATTACGATAAAATGTAAAATAATAAATAATTTTTTATACATTATAAATTTTTATTTTAAACAATATTTTATTATATTGCATTATAAATTCTTCCCTTTTTTCAGACAATAAATTTTTAATATTACATTTATTTATATTTTATTCTATTATAAATCATTCTATTTCATAAAAAACCTTACATTTAATCAAACATTTGAATGATTTGATCACATTAGGCAAAACTTTTGTTAAACTTTGTTGTAAAAGAACTAATTTTTAAATTATAAAAAAAGAATAACAATAATATAATAAAAATTTCACTGACAAACATCATTTAAAACACTCTCCATTTGTTCAAGTAACTCATCATATTTAGTTCAAAGTTCTGCTTTAAGCAGAGTCTAAAAAGGTTTAATAGTACGCAATATTATCTTTATATAACAGAGAGGCTATTTCTGAATTTGTAAAAGTACCCGGTGGAACTAAATAAAGCCCTACACATACAAGAGGTTGAGTTAACCTACATAGATCCAATGCTCTTTGATATTCTCAAATGACTAATATTATTTGTACTAATTGGAGCTCAACTGTATTGCCTAGCATGTGATTGTACTGTAATCAATCTATCACTCCAATACAAATGCATTAAAAAAATAATGAAGCAACTAAAAAAAATTAAAGTGATTTCATGTAACTGGATCTATGACATTAGTGATTTTTTTTTATTTTAATAGTCTATTGAAATAAAAGCTATGGTTTTTTTTTTTAATACTATTGTCTTGTACTATCAAAGTACAATATGTGTAAATGCTAATATAAGAAATCTCATTTTGTTATTTTTTGATAAATTTAAAATATCAAGAAATAAAATATTTATATTTCTTAGAACATGAAGGCATCATAAGGAAGTCACCTTTCTTGCCCTACTGGACAAGAACACAGTTAAACCCACTCAAAGAGAAGATATGATGTTGCATGTGAAATGGCCTCCACCATATAAGATTTCTAATCTATTTTGTCCAATTTATCAATCAATTCCATTGATACAACAATACACATTAGAAAAATCCTTATCAAATTCACATTTACAACTAGACAAAGCTAGTGCAGTCAGAGAGTCATGAGGTGTCAAATTGCAAAGATTCTTCAAAGTGCTCTCACACTAAAGTATATGGTTCCCTTCTTCATTAGACAATCCTTCCATCTCTATAAATAGCTCCCACGTTGATCTTCACTTCACTTCATTCAATCTCCAATCCAACTCATACAATATAATCTTTCAACCTCCTCTAGCTTAGTTTCCAGTTTCATTGAGATGGCCAGTGTTGAGGTACTTAATTACTATAATTAAGTTGCACTCTATTTTGGCCACTCCAACTTGTTATGATCATTTTGGTTTCTTTTATGGTTTTGCAAATCTAGCACAAGTGATGATGGATCTGCTCTTATTAATCCTTGAATCATCTTTGGATTTCCGTATGTTGTTATAAACTGTGTTTATGTGATCCTTACTATTCAAAGAAGTTCCGATCATGGGGGAGCGATATCATGGTCCAGTTCAGTCTACTGCAACTTGTGGTTGCAACCAGCTTTAGCTTAAGAATTCTATGATAGATCAAAACCATAAAGCTCAATACATGCGATTAGTAGCTTATACATTTTTCAGTCAGCAATCCTCTCTATGATCCTTTTCAAAATCCATTCCCGTGGTCATCGGAGAGTGTTCTTGCTGGATCAGGATTGTTTTCGTTTGGATTGTGAATATTTTTGTTTCAAACAATAATTACATGGTTTATGCAGGTTCACGATGCAACATCGGTGTTGACAAAGACTGAAACCCCTGAGATCACCAAGACACAGGAGGTCACTCCCGACGAAACCACACCAGCTGCTGAGACAGAGGGTGACTTGACAAATGAAGAAACAGCCACCGAGGTCCAGGTCGTGGAAGAGAAAGCTCCGGTGACCGAAAAACCTGAAGATCCAGTAGTAGATGAAACCAAGGAGGAGGTTGTTGAACCAAAAGAAGCAAAAGCCGATGAAGTTCAGGTGGAAGTTGCAGCAGAAGAACCATCAACAGAAGTGAAGCCTGTCGCTGATCCTGCAGTTGAGGAAGTGCCTGCAGCAAAGGTGGAAGAGACCGTCGATGAGAAACCAGCTGTTGAAGCACCGAAAGAAGCAGCTGAAGCCACCACGGAACCAACAGTAGTGAAAACTGACGAGGAATGAGTGATCGGCCTGTATGTGTAGCTGTTGTGATGGATCTGTTTAGGCACTGAAGTTGGCTAAGTTATTTTCTGTTTCTTCTTTTGTTCTTAAATTTGGTTATATCAAATTTATGATATGATTATTAAAGCAGGAATTGGGTTGTCCTGAATCCACGTTTCCCTATGAAATGCTGCAGATTTGTTATGCTATGTACATGGGGTGTTGGGTTACAGAATGTTGGTTCGAGCTTGAGATGGTGTGCTTTGATAAGGAATAATATTTACTCTTATTGAGTTTTGGTTCAATCAATGCGTCAATCCTTTATGCAAAATTTGCCATCTTTCTATTTTCTCTAAGAATATTTGAAGAAGATGTTAATCAGACAATGAGGATCATGTACACACACACACACACACACACTTACCATGCTCAAGGATAAGAAACATTGATCAATAATTCAACATAGTCGACCGATGTTTCAAGAACTTGGTCAGGTTTATGACATACAGAAATGCAAAAAGCATATAAAAACAGATGTACAAGAAGTTTGATAAAGGCCAAAGCCGTGTCAAATGCATAAAACAACATTGGGAACACAAGGAACAGGAACAGTGGTGGTTCGAACCTACCTCTTGATGTTCCTGGGGGTCCAAATATTGGAGTCGTCTAACCAAGTAACCTTGACAGTTGACACAAGAACACTGCATATGGATTAGCCAGTACAAGACGTATGCAACAGCCAATTCTTACAGAACCAGACAATTCTCTCTAGAAGATATAGCTTAGACACACGAGGAATGCACAATTATGCCATATAAAGTAGACCAATGGGCAGCACATTCGAATGGTAAGACAGTAATCTGAACATCCACTGAAAAGCATAATTTTGATTTAACTTTAGATTTATAGACAGCTGAGAGAGCAAGATTTAGGACAATCATAGTATTTGTATAGATATCGATGTCATTGCATAATCTCTGTAATTACATGTCATGAAGAGCAGTTGTTGTAACTGGTAAAGCATGTCCATGGAAGCAGAGAGATTCCTTTCCCTTCCTCCATCCACCATTATTTTACACTATACCTCTATATAATCAGTTTGCAAAAAGAGCAATAACATCGCATTCTTCTCTAACATAGATATCTATGGTGCCTCCTTAAAGTAATCTGGCACCTCCTTAAAATAGAAGATGGACAGGATCCTATCTGTACAAGTTGAGTACAAATCTTTTGTATGTGCAGTTATAAACCCCAGCTATCCCCAAAACTGAACGCGGCCGAAATTTCACCAAGTACCAAAGCTGCAGCCAATATGCTCCTGGGTGATGAAATTTAGACGATCTCGCATTACAGCAATTGAAGGATAAGGTGGGAAACACAGCCGGAAAAAGCAGGTATGAGATGAAGGCAGACGGTCATGTGGCTCAGAGGTCTTGTAAATGGAAAGCTGACCTCCCAAACCACGGAAGCCTTCTACCGGCAGATATTTTATTGAAGTCCAAAAGAAGAGAAGAATCTTTCTCTGCTCAGAAGACATTTCAGCAACAATCTGCAGAATAGTCAAGAAAAAAAATATTATAAAAGGCAATGCCTGCATTATCTGTCTGGCAGGAAGATATATGCCATATCAACTGCATAAAAGGTCTATTTCTACCAATTTGTTCTTCCCACACACGAACTAATACATAACAAAAAACTGCCAACCAGGTCACCATCCACTCGAACAAGAGCTTTCTACAGCTGATATTGAATCTGGTTCATGATTCGCCTTCAGGACCTTTACAACATTGCTCAATTGTGAAAAGAAACTGAACAATACAAGAAGTGCAAAATGCATGTCTAAATTCTAGAGAATACAATTTATGGAGGACTTTCAGATTGTTATCACTAAGAACATAACTAACAGCACTATCAATCTGGCAACTTAATCCTTTGCCCAATGGGGGCTTCGCCAAAACACAATCACATACTTAAGTTTGGTTTTTAGCAATTGTGTGGCTCCTTATTCATAGTCATTAGCAGAATCAACTTCTTCTTAATACTTAGTAGCGTCAGTCTGGCTATGGTTTCTAAGACTGTAACAAGGTTATTCAATGTCCAGGAGAAGCCCCTACCTTTACGAGAATACACAAAACAGGAAGAAAAAGGTGAAAAATGAAAAGAGAACTCCAACCATTTGGAGTCCTCATCATCCAGAATAATGTTGATGTTAAGCTTTCGGATTGTCATAAATAAGCATATAATTAATGTCCCATTTAGTGTAAAAAATGTAATGAATAAGAATGCCATAATCAGTTTTAGTTATGAGAGGAACCAGGAGGCTAAGAGCTAAATAAAACAAAAGATTCCATTTGTTCTTTCCACATGATTATACTTGCCCTGGCCAAAGAACAGAGAGAATGTAACGGGCTGGCCTCACCCCAAAGCAAGGGTTGCTCAAAACCTAAAAGCAAACAGAAACCACATATAGAAGAATGAAGCATCCCCCAAATCCCAATTCCTCCAATTGCATTTTGACTACACAACAAAGAAAATTTAAAGACTCTGGTGTCTGAACAAAAACATAACCAGATTACTCAAAATTCTCATCAACGGGACAACCGTGACCATGGTAATCACCTTCTGCACTTGTCGATATTTTAATTTACAGTCAATGAAGTTATAATATCTAGATTCTGTACTTAAGGACCCCCCAAAGAACTAGATATGCAGTTCCTATCCTAGAAGGCTTCCATGTACTTTCTCTTATTACGTACAAATGCATCTAAATCAATCACAACTAACTCAAGAAGGGGAGGGGGGCAGTAGGTTCTGCCCATCCCAGATCCTAAGGTTCACGGTTCAAATCAAGGGATTTTACGTTCATATGAAATGACACTTTTGGTTCTCACAAGAATCAAAAAACTTCACTTATAATACAACATGATGCCAGCAATCCCTTTTCCCCAAAAGACAAGAAAATAGTAGTTAAATCTTATGTCCAGGACTGATAATATTCCATTTTCTTCAAACAATGACTTACAGCAATTTCATCTATTTTCTTTTGCCCAATAATTAATAAAAGTCATACAAACTCTTTTATAACATATAGCCCCATTTAGTACAAAGCGAAACAAATTTCTTTCATTTCACACTTTAGCTATATGTCAGTTATTAATTACAACCTTTAAGACTTGCTCTTCTGTTTAATTTTTCACCAGAAACAAAATAATGGGTTGACTTGTGTTGATCAAGGAAATCGTCAATTTTAATCTTGTGTCATTTATGAGCCTACAAAATTTAGTTTCAAGATTGCTAAAGTGGAGCACTCTCACTTCAGATTCCTGAAAACATTGGAAACTTTGGAGCCCCACCACATGTGATAACTGTTGATCAAGGGGATGTGGAGCAAGATATCGTAGTCTCCACTACAAGGTAACTGAAAGAATTTGCTCAAGAGGTGTCTTAAAATCATCCTGTTAGCAAAGAGCATTTGCAACTTTCCAACCAAAAACATCAAATAGCCACAATTCAAATGGTTACCTACACTTATAACATGGAACATAATGAATTGATTTTCCAACGACAACTTAACTCTTTGAATGGTTGGTAGACAACATGGATGTAAGAAGTAGTGAGGACTTAGCCTTCCCAATTTAATCCTGCGGAAAAGTTTTAACCATATTGGTGTAGGACAAACAGAAGAAATATCAAACTAGTACTTAGAATTAACAAAACTTATAACATCTGGCTGCTGGAATTTCAGTTTTGAGATGAATGGAATTTTAAGTTTTTGGTTGCTGGAATTTTAGTGAGGAAACAAGCAAAAGAAGTACGGAACTAGGAATGAAGCTTGTGGTTGAGCGATTTGCTCTCTTTTATTTCTTTTACAAACTCTAAGCCCTTTGGCATCACATATCCTTCACGAGTTCCATGCAAAAGTTTCTCAAATGCTAAAGCTACCACCTATTGAAGTTCCCTGTTAGGATTAGTACTGTCAACAAACCTAGGATATGGCAAGACGAAAAAGAGAGGGGGCTGTGGGCAATGATAATGA
>JANIJH010000003.1:6508288-6523811 GCA_024520975.1 Erythroxylum areolatum
TTACAAAACTGTAATTGAAGAAGATAAAGTTACATGTAAATACACTTGCTTTCCAGGGCACTATATTTACATAACTCCAGCATTCACTTTAGGAATTTTGTTCCTACTATTTGTTCCACCCTAGAGGAAACATTTGAGGTTTCTATTAATGTCTTCCATAATTTTTTTGGAAGCGCTAAGTGTAAGAACTAAAAAATGTGGAGATAACTTAAAATAGAGATGTTAAGTTAGAATCCTCTCATGAATGAGAGAGCCTTATTTGAATAGAGTCTATGAGGGGAGGGTAATTTGAATAAGTAATGTCCCTTATGGTAATAGAGATCCATAGATATTAGACTGTAAGTTGATGAAGTTGAAGACCTTTGGAGATTGCTAGGAGACCTATATTGACATTGGCATTAACAGATTAAAAAGAAAAGGCACTTATTTGGGTTGAAGGCTGGGCCTAAAAAGGATTTGAAGATTTTTAAAATTTGATCAAAAGTTTAATTGACATAGTTGTAGCCTAAAAAAAGAGTAGCAAATCATCTATAAAATAGAGGTTGAAGATGCTTAGCTTATTACACTTGTACTAAAATTTAAACTTTGGTTCCTTGGAAATGTTTAGCTTTTTTAACCTTAAAAGTATTTCCATAATGAGGGTAAATAAATAAGGTAATAAAGAATCACCCTGCTTTAATCCTCTAACATTTTTAAATATTTTTGTTGACTTTGTATTCATCAAGATTGAAATAAAAGTATAAGATGTGTATTTCTATATCTAATTGATAAAATTGATAGGAAAGATAATATCATGCATAGAGGTAAATAAGAACTTCTAGTTAAGGGGAGGCCTTGTTAAAATGTATCTTTAGTGCACAACTCTTGATTGTTTTCTTAGTACGATGGCTTTTGAAAAGCTTTTAGTAATCAAAATGTTTTCTCCAATGAAAATAGGCACTTTAATAAGGAATTATAATCTCTGGCATTATTTTCTTAAATTTGTTTGCTGGAATATTTAGTTAACTTAATGTATCATATTACACATGAAATAAGTGTACAATTATACAATGTAGAGTGATTAGCCACTTTAGGAATGAGATAAATGTGAGACATGTTCATCTTAGATAATAAGTAATCACTACTGAAGGATTATCTCGTTGAGTTGATAACCATGTTTCTTGTAAGTTTCCATGTTCTTTAAAAGTCTTACATCGAAACCATCTAACCCAAAGGTTTTATTAGGATGGAAATCAAACATTGTTTCTTTTATTTCTTCTCTAGTGACATCCTTAATCAATTCAAATTCAAAATGTCAATGAGAGGTTTCAACTAGGCAGGTTTTTAGCTCTTTAAGTATAGAATTCACCTTCAATAATATTCCTAAAAGCTTATTGAAGTGCCCATATGTTAGATCCATTAGTCCTTTTTGATCATTGATATTTATTCCATCAACATTATATAGTGAGAATATCTTATTCTTATTCCTTTTGTCTTGGATGGCATTATAGAAAAATTTTGAATTCTCATATCCATATCATAATTAGAAGATTCTTAATTTTTACTTCAATTGGGAATATAATATTTCTAATTTAATTTTATACTATCTTAGAGTCGTAGTTTTGAGATGTTTAAAGGAGGGATAAGTAGGATTTAGAGCTAAGAAATCCTAACATTTATTGAGGGAAATCAAAATTGTTATTTTTTCTACTTGTAAAGGATATGAATTCTTGTTATAAATGGAGAGGAGTTCTGACATGAAGGATTTTAGCCTTTATAAACGTGTAAAATCTTAGGATATAACTACTTCCCTATTCAAACCTTTATAAATTGCTTCTCTAAAGTTTGGATGTGTTAATTAAAAGTGAAAACTCTTAAAGGAGTTTTTCTTCTACTGTTAGCTACTTTAAAGTGAATTACAATAGAAGGGTCATAAGTAGTTGATTGGAAACGTGGACAAAGCTAAGAGTAAAAACAATCTTTAAAGCATATTTTAATAAGCACTTAACAAGTTTAATTTGGCAAAACTACTTTCCAATTTTCCATTATTCCAAGTGAAATAATTACTAGTGAATCTTAAGTATACCAATTCAAAGTTCCCAATAAGATTGGATAAGCCATCATTTATATGCTTCATCTTCTTCTTAAAGATATAAACCTCTTAAGATGAGAGTGTGCAATTAAAATCCCCTACTAAAAGCCAAAGGGTAGCAAAGTTTTCTCCTCAAGATGTTAAATTAGCCTATAATTGCCTTATCTGGAATTTAAGATTAGCAGCATTGATAACAGTTATAGATAAAGATATCTGGGGTTAAATAAGGAGAATCCTATAGTGAATGAATTGGTCTAAGGATCTCTAGCTTTGCAAATGGAATACTTGAGGGTCAAAAGAGACTATAGTCATTCCATTGTAGTAGGCCCCATAATTACTAAGGGTAATCCAATCTCTCTCTAAAAACTGTAAACCTTTATAAAATTGTTCCTTTTTTATTTTGGTTTTAACCATATTAAAAAATGAGGTTCCTTTAAGATGAGAAAGTCTTTAAGAACCTATTATTTATTTGGGTTATTTAAACCCCTTACATTCCAAGTGACAATATTCATTAGATGAGAGATGTACTAGCTCTCTTTTTCCTTGATTTTCTTATAGATTTGTTCTTGTTGTTATTTCGAATAGTTGTACTAAATTTGTTTATGTTGGTGCAAATGTTCACATTTCTTTCATCCACAAACAAAATCATTTATGCATTCTTCAATTGCCTAGAAGGTTCCATGTCTAATTTTATTCCATTTATGCTTTTTGAGCTTAATGTGTTACTTAACGCTTCCATTTCATCAGTTTCTTTCTCAACTTCAAAAATAGCTCTAGCATCATTCAGGCTATTTTTGTTTCAATCAACATAGTGAACTTCTACTACTTTTGTAAAGACCTTTTTTTTTTTTGTTACTCATAGTGGACCAATAAGGAGAAAAGCCTAGAAAAGGATAAATTGAGCTTAGGAAAGCTTAAGTTCATTTCTCTCTTAAACCATTTTCCTTATAGGTTACTATTCACTCCTAACTTTTAACACTTATACCTTCACCATCCGATCACTATTTTTGGTGATCTAGGACTTTACAAAAATCTCTCGATATATTTTATGAAACCCTTCAACTTATTTCATCATACACTATAACACCACATTCCCAACTGACATGCACACACGTGTGCATGCCTGTTAGAAATGACATGTTAACTATCTCACCTTCACTGTACATAATATGGCATCATACACTACACCATCAATCACACTTTTTCTAACCCAAAATGTTATCACATTATATCAAAATCCATAATTTTCATTATTTCATATAACACAATGCCATCCATGTTTTACAACATTATCCTATGAGCATTAACAACTCAGTGCACACTAAATATAATAAACATGAAAGAAACAACTAAGTCCTCAATCTCAGTTGACCAAATTTTGAGCCAAATCTGACTATAATAGTTGTACAAAATATGCTTCTACGGAGTCTTAGAAGCTAGGTCATCTCACTCTCGAACCTGCAAAGCAACGATGCAATTTTGATGAGTTTTGCGAACTCAACAAATTAACCATCCTCGATGGTTCACTCATGTCATAAAACAAGATCAATTATAGCACGTAATCATACAATTTAACTCCACCTAACAAGTATCAAATACTATCACAGATAAATAATTTCTCAGTTACATAGTTCAATCATATAACAACATTCACACAGCTTTGCAAATCATTTAATGAATTCAAATTATATGTGAATGTGACATTTATAAGACTCACATTCATTTTTATTTTCTTGTGACTGTGTGCTTTTATAGTATCCTGAACTATCGGGCTCAATCAATCAGTTTGTGACTCATTGATTACAGTGAGCCATAGGCTCCAACCACTTATGCGAGAGCTTAAAGCTTTTATCAGTAACAATATCAGTAGCAACATCAGTACAAATCTTTTATATTACATGCATTAGAATGAAATGCATGCCACAATTCAGTCATCCAATTCAATCACTTTCATTTTCATGTAATATAACAACATATCAGTCATAGTATCAATTACAGTAATAGTCACAGTAGTAGTATTCATCGGACTAGGTCCAGCATTCAACCTTTCAGTTGAGAATTAGAAAACCAATTAGGCAGACGCATTCGCATTCAATTAGCACTTCCAATATCATTCTCATGCATCAAAACGCCGTAGACAAATATTGTCCAGAATCCACTACACAATCAGCAAAATTTAGTACAGTTTAATAAGATTGCAATATAGTTCAATAATGTACAAAATAATAAGGTGAGACCAACTTAGGTTACTCACAGTATGCTCTAAACAGTTATTGCCTTGAAATCCCGACGATGTCTAAATTCTGTCGTTCAATGTGTTCCTTTATACAAACAATACATTCACATATCATAATATTGCACAATTATGTATTCATTAATGCACATTCATGTATACTGAATATGTACAATGAATGTTTATGACAATTTCGGGTTTCTTATCATCAATCTAGTCACAATAATCATTCGGATATACACATTCAATTTATTAACTCAGATTTGTTTAAAGGTACACTTTCGAGTCCATTTTCCACAATTAATTTCATCAAGAAAGTGAAGGAATTTGGTAACACTTCCTCTAACAAATTATTCTCCTATGTCTTAAGTCTCTATTGATACTAAGGTCATTAAATTTGGTTCATTTTTCTATGAGTTATCCTCAAAATACCATAGACTATATACATTTGAAATTTTGGCTAATGTATGATTATGCATTCAAGTTGTACATCCCATATCTCTCAATTCCCATATCCAAAAATTACAAACTTTATACCAATTTAAAGCTAAGAGAATAAGATACAAATTTTGTGTAGAAACCTTAGCCTAATCGGCTCTACATCAATATAGTTTATTTAACAACCACAAATATGATTTATGTCCTTGGTAGTGCTACAACCTAGGCCAGGACTCAATTTCATGCCAATTTTGATAGTCTGATAGTCTTAGAGACAGAATTAAAATCGAATTCTTCAATAAAGTTGTAGAAATATGCCTCTAGTTTAATCTAAATCAATAATCAACTCATTTAGAAATCTACAGAACAAGTTATAATCATAATACTGAAGTATGTTCATGAAAATTCTTCTGTTCATAACATTCCAACGTACTTTCACATTTTCATCCTATCAATCACTTTCAAATCAATTCAGATAGCTCTAAATTTTTTTGGAGAGAAATAAAAATGTCTTAGAAATCTATTGATCTAAGTTTCAAGTCATTTGGAGTTCTGATGAAAAAGTTATAGCCAAAAGACTTAGAGTTGTTCAATGAAATACTCTAGTTCATAACTCATACATGCAACCAGCAGCTTTTCTCTCTCTAAAACTCAAACCTTCATCTTCTTCACCGAACTGCACTTCTCCTCTTCTTCTTTCTTTCCTTTTTTCCTCACTTCTATCTAATTCAAATAACACATATGACACTTTAACCAACTCTTTGACTTCCATTTCAGCTTATCACAACTCAAACAATTCAAAAATCCAAGGTTAAGCATAACATCAAAAACAAAATTATATACAGTTGTTCATCATTTTCTGCATATGTTTTCATTAGCTGCACTTTCGCATAATTAGATTCAACCCAAAACATAACCTACTTCAATACATTTCTTTATCACATTTATCTCTGCTTTTCTACTCCCCTTTCCATTCAACTTACTCTAATTCATATTTACATTTCAAACACTAACATCATACATGTAGTCTATCACCTTCTTCTTCCTCTCTCTAATGCAAGTTTTGTTTTCATGAATAGTAAAAATTCTCAATAGAACATATATCATATTTTTCACTTCTTTCTGAAGTTAACAACTTCACAAACTTTCATCTCAACACAAACAATTCAAAAAAAATCCAAAAGTTAAACATAAACACCAAAAGTCGAAACTACATATACACACACTCTCTCTACTTTATTTTTAAAACTTCTATACACTTCCAAATCTTTTCTACACTATACAGATTTAGATTCTCTGTCATTAACTTATACTTTCCATTTTAATGCTTTTCCCACATCATAAATGCAATTCTGCATCTAAGTCATTTAGCACATGCATTCACCGAAACTCTACTACTTAATCCTTTTCATGCATGTATTCATCTCTAACACTAACCCATCATTAAAATCATTTACAAAACTTAGTAAAGATCAAGCATAACTTACTTGAGTCTGTAATCGAATTCCAATAGTGAAACTGACAAACAGGATTTTGGTGGTTAGAAAGAAACAACACAATGAAACAGAAACAAACACTACCTAGATAGAAAGGATAATACTTATGTAAGAACCAAAACAGTGTTTCAGTGATGAGTGAAACAAAGGAGAGCTTGGTGATGAATACTTTTGGTGAAGACCAAAGCCATTCCGAAGAACAACAAAAGCTACAGTGATCTAGTGTATGTATTTGTATTATTAACCTAGTGACACATGGCTCCATGCAAGTGAGTCATTTGTCACTCATATAAAACTGCCACATGTCACACTATAATTGGTTCAAAATATCCCAAAATTTTGAAAATTCTCTAAAATTCACCAAAAATTCTGAAATAATAATGACACTCTCTAAAAAAAATTTAATACGAATATTCTACAATTCGCATTTTTAATTACATTTATAAAACAATTATACTCAAAAAAGGCCAATGAATGCATGTACAATTTTTTTAATGTATCAAAATAAATATTCACATATGTGTGAATATACAATGATGCATGATCATGAATTCTGCTTCCGAATTTCTTATTAATCTCTAATAAATACCATTTTAACCCTAATTCAAGTAACAGGATGTTACATAAACGAGAATATGGAGGAATCATGAGTGAAAGTTTTAGTTCATATAGGTAAGTCACCAATCTCCTATTTTTAGTCATTTTGGGTGAAAATAACACCAACGTCATGTCTAACAACCCTAAAAACATAGGGAAAGAGGGAAACCTGACACCAATCGAACCATTTTGCTAGTGAACATAAATGGGTCACATTTGATTCTCATAAACCGAGAATAGTTTTGATGCAAAATCAGTTCCATTGGATTCCTAGAGGTAAGCTCGTCAATTAGGTAGTTGGTGAAGGTCACTGTCTTTCTGACACTAGCCCATGTACCCGACGCTCCAGTGACGGTGGCATTTTTTTGACCAACACAAAAATAGCTACAAATAATTTTTGAAATTCCATAATATTATATGGTTCAATTTTCATTAAAAAAAATGGTATATGGAAATTCTTCATATTTTCTGAGATAAAAATTTAAAAAGGTTAGGTTCTCGTAGAAATGCATAAAATTGATTAAATTGAGTTGTTGTTGATTAGAATTGAGAATATATTGATGTATTGGGTATAAATAAAGGTATATGGGTTAGAATTTGGTATACTTGAATTGTTAATCAGATTATTATGGATTTTGACATGTAAATTTAGACTCAATTAGGCATAGACATGTAGTTTCGAGGCGCAAATTGAGTTGTAGTTACTGATGGATATAGAAGTGTATTTTTATTGCTGGAATGACCCTTTTTTTGGAAGGGGACATTTTACAAGGTAAACTCTACAGAATTTTCAACAGGCTCCTTGTAAAGCGTGACATCGCTATTTTTAAATAAAAAATAGAGCTCTTTAGTATTGATTCATGGTCTTATTCTTGAGGTTTGGTTTAGGTTTTAAATACTAATTGTCATTCCTACTTTTCTTTCTATAGATCAATCAGGAGCAGAACCTTCCATTTTGAGATATTAGGTTCATCATAAAAGAGCGCATTCTACCTGTGAATTAATATTTATGGTTATGAAGATGCATTAGAATTCATTCTCATATTCATCATGAAAATCTGTGGTTATGAACTTGCTTTAGAATTCATTCTCATATTCATCATGAAAATTTGTTAGCTCAAGGTTTATGTTTAACAATTTTGATGATAACTATATAATATTTCAAAATTCAAATTGGATTTATTTTCTTGTATAGATAAAGATATTTCTTTTTAAAAGGAAATAAAATCACAAGAAATTTACTTTCTTTCTTACAGGAACCTTTTTAATAAACTTTGTTTATTAACATCCAGGAGGATTTTACCTTTTCAAACAATTAGTTCTGAAAATTTTTGTTCCAACAAACACTACAAGAAATTAATAAAATCCGTGATGTTTTACGCAGATTATAATGACTTTTCGTGACGTTCAGAAAACGTCATAAAAAGTTCAAATTTTTTGCGTAAAACTTTTTTCCGGCGTTTTATTAATAAGATGTCACGAAATAAAAAATGCGACGTTTTGTTGAACAAAACGTAGCAATTGACATTTTAAAAGTAACATTTTCTTCTCAAAACAATTATTCAAACAGTTTGTCCTTCCTCTTCTAGTTTTTGTCTCCATTGTGTTTTTTTGTCTCCACCACCTCTTCAGCTCTCTTGCATCGATTGACCCTATTGGAGTCACTTCTCTGGCCGTTGTTCACTTTAACTAGTCTCTATTGCTAGGTTCAGGTGCATATACTGCTACATCTCTAGGTAAAAACTTTAATCAAAATCTTGAAAGATTTCCTTTTCTTAATCTCAAATACAGCATCTGTGCTTGTTTGGGTTTTCTATGTATGTAATCCTTTGCTTAGGATATTCTAGATTAGCCTAGCCGATTTGAAACCCTAAGTAGCCTAGCCGATCCGAAGCCCTAAGTAATCCTTTTTATTGAAAATATTGGCTTCGATTTAGGATCCTAACTATCGATGAAGGGATGCTTGTAATGTTATTAGACAATATTCGTATGGAATTAGAAGAGCTAGGGTTTTCTAATTTGCATTAAAATTATCTCATGTTTTTCTGTTTTACAATTGCAGATGGGGGCTCTATACACCAACCTCAATTAACTTAGGAGTTTTTTAGAGAGAACTTGCTCAAACTTTTGATCTTTTGTTTGCCAAAATTGAACTTGGAGGTAAGGGTTTACAGGTTTTTCTGGTGAGCTCTATACAATTAGAAAATTAAAGGTTCTTAAAGTAGCTCTCAGGTTTTGTGTTAAGTATTTATTTGATTACTCATTCTCTTATATGGAGAAGATTTTATGATGATTTAATTTTTGTACTTCCCTTCAGGCAAGAAAGGACACCACTTAAGTTGTTGCAAATTTACAAAGACAGCAAGTTAATTCACGGTTAATTGCATCTGAATACCTAGAGAAAAACATATAACTTTTGGATGTTTTGGTTATAGGGTAAGCTGTTATTCTAAGAACTTTTAATAGTATTGCCACTTGATGGTCATGCCCTTTTCTAGGTCTTCCAAGATCGTCATAATGAAAAGGCTAAATTTCGATTGAGTTGTATAATGCAAAACTCATTTTATTAGTTTTCTTTGTTTCAAAGTGCTTTTGTGATTTCTTCTCCATAGCTATTGTTCGATCTCTTGTATGTGAAATGTATAAAAGAATTTTAAGTGGAATACAGAAGCTTCTTGTACGTAACACGTAAAACATGTTGACATTTCCCTTCTTATGTATAGTCAGTTCACATTTGGTGCATTCTTTCCTATGAAATATCAGTAGTCTTATTTTCTCTTCAAAACTAGAAAATAAGAGAAAGAAAGTGCATATATACGTTGGTGCTTTATATTTAGCCAATATTTCGGTTAAAAATTTAAATTCTAGAATGTTGAAGAATACCATTTCAGGGTGATGTATTCTCTTTTATAGGATCTTTAAGCCTGGTAATTTGAACAATCTTCAACATTGCATCTTCTTTGTTGTCTTGAAAAACCTTTAACTGAAATCTTCATTGGTTGTTATATTTTTTGACAATTTCTAATTTCTAATTTACTTTTTTTATAGGTATGATGATATAGACATGGCTTTACACTATGGAGCAATACTGAGAGAGTGCATACGCCACCAAACTGTGGCAAGGTGAGCAAGTAAAACAAAATGATTTATTTTATATCAATTAATATTAGGAAATTGAAAGCATTGATGTTGGAGACGAAAATTTTTACCCTTTGAGAGAATCTTAGTTTATACTTTTTAGCCTTCTGGTTAAGAATTATTGAATGAAAGGCTTGCACTTCCTTCCATAGTCAGATCTTGATCTAATGTGAAGTTTACATATTTACATAAATTTGTGCTCTATGATGTATCGATATCATTTGCTAGAGACACATTGTTGAGAGTGTATACATAGTTCTTTAATTTCAAAAGCTTGAACATTGGATAGCAATATCTAAATATTGTCCACTTTACTTGTTTTTCCTCACTCTAAACTTAAGCATGTAAATGATTTGATTACATTGCACATTCCATGTTTTCATATTACCACCAAATGTAGGAAAATTTCACTGTTCCTAGTAGGTTCAGTCTTAGTTTTACATACCATAATTCTTGATTAGCATTGTGATGAAAACAAGATTCTTTTATGTGGAGAAAAAAAAACACGAGTCCAGTTAATTCTTTTATTTCGATGGTAATTTATTCTTCCTATGGTCTTTATCGATCTGTTGCTTCACACTTTGTCTATTTGTTCTGGCTTGAAGATGTGTCCTAGAATCTGATCATATGAAGAAACCCTTTGACTACATACAACTCCCAAATTTTGATATTGCTACAGATGCTGGTGCAACTTTTAAGGTTAGTGTGATTAACAAAACTATTTAGGGACTTATGAACCAACTAGTTCACAGTAGTTAATTGAGTGATACACTTCTAATGGCCTTAGCACCCACATGATGTTGTTGTTTCATTTTGTTGCACAAAGTCTTAACAAGACATAAATCAACTGTAGCTAAGTTCCTTTCTAAAAATTATGACGGTGTAAGTTTTCTAAACACTTGTTTATCATGGATATTTATGGGGGCATATAACTATAAACCTAAGGCATTTCATGGTCATTTATATGTACTAAATTAGCAAGCTGCAACCAATTCTAGCAAATCTTGTTAGTAGTCATGAGGCAACTTGAGTTAATGTACTTTTGTTACCATTATTGGTTAAAGATTCGCAAGAAAACAATAACTACTTGTTCCTGACTTTATGTCACTTTAGTTTTTTGGATAATATAATTCAAAGCTGCTAGAATCTACTAATTACATTACTAGATGGCAAGCTGTTAAGGTATAACATGTTTATATATGGCATTATCTCTTGTAACCATTCCCCTAGACTTGTGGGGTTAACAAATGTATTTATGAATTTGCCATTGAGATTCTGATACTGTTAAGCTACATTTGATTCTTTAAATGTTACAACTGTTGGAAGATATTGGATTGGCCTAATTCAGTTGTGATGACCCAATACATAAGCTTAAAGGATAACTTGAGGATTCCCATGAATCTTCTGAGAGTACAGTTCTTTCTTGATGCATCCTTTCTTGCTTTTTTCCCCTCCCTTTCTCTATTTATGCACACCAAAGATTTTGATTTTTCGTAGTTAGATTTGAATTCTCAACTAAAATTTTTGTCGATTTGCAACTTCTTCTTTTTTCAATTTATAAAACAATGTCTTTGGTTCCCTATCCTATGTTTTGTCTATAATATGTATTTAATTGTTTGACTCATAGGATGTCTTTATAGTTACTTCTGTCTTTCATCATAAGGTTTCTGTTGTCACTTGTTAGGTTAGTAAAAACTTAAATCTGTTAAACTACTAAATCTGTATATAAATATTAAGGACACGTAAGTTCATTATACCTTCTATTTACTAGTTTCTGATTAAGGTTGAATTCAACATAAGCTTAGTTTTAGCAATTGTGTTGTGCTTTCTAATTCTGATGCCACTCATCTTTTGGACTATTAACAAGTTATGCATCTTTTTGAAGTGATTTTGTTAAAATTTTCGTTCTTGCTTATCATGATGCAACCATTGCTATGCAGTCATAAGAAGAAACGTGCAAAGCCAATAAAAAAACTAATGTAGAGTAGAGACTCTTAGATCCTGAGAAGGTTAAACCTTTCCAACTCTTTGTCAAAACTAGAGAATTGACCTGCTTCTTGTACAAAGATAGAGTTAAACTTAGCAACAAAGCTTAAGTGTACTTTATGGCATCCAAGATAATAAGGTAGAATTTGGGAATAGTGGTTGTGGCAATTGACAATGTTTTCTTAGCTGTAATGACTGCATTCTTATACAATTATTAATATGGAATAAGGAATCAAAAATGGATGCTGTGTTTAGATCTTTATTCCTAGTTTGCATAATTGTTTCCAAGTTAACTGTTTGGATGCTGTAACCTTCTTGTTTCAACATTTTGTTTGGTCTTGCTGCAATTACCATAACCTTCCATCTCTGTGATCCAACAAAATGTAAGCAGTAGTTTAGTTATAAAAAAGCAAAGGCTTACCGTACTTTATAAAGTTGGAATTTAATTTTGGTATCAGATTTTGATATACTAAAAAAATTGAAGAATTATTAAATAAATAAAATTCGTAAATAATAGTGAATAGTTATCAAACAAATAAGATTTAAATAACTTTATATTTAAAACAATAATTATTAAAATTAAAAAATTATTAAATTAAAATGATTTTCAAACATGGAAAAAATAATAATGTCACATTTCGTGACGTCTGAAAAACGTCGCGGAAGATATTCCGCGACGTTTCCAAAACACTGCGGAATGTGACTTTCTGTGACATTCCAAAAAAAATCATAGAAAGACTAATTTTAGTGACGTTTTATAAAACATCACAGACTGTCTGTATTTTTTGTGATGTTTTATGGAAAATGTTGCAGAGACCTTTGGCCTACACCACATTCTGTGATGTTTTTTGTGACATTTTTAAAATGTCGCTAATGGTATTCTGTGACATTTTTTGACATTTTGTTACGTTTTTTAGACGTCACGGATTGTGTGTATTTCTTTTAGTGAGAGATAATATTGAAAATCCAAAGTCAACTTAGAATTAAGATGAAGCAACGACTAGTTGAAGAAGATGACAATTTAAAGAAGATCAACAACACTTGTGAAGCAACGAGCATACACAGACTTTCGAAACATTTTAGCAGTATCTATATTCTTGAGAGTCATATCATTCTTATTGTGCCTTATAAAGTGAAATCACTATATCAAGAGAGAAATTGTTATTTGAGATCTTACTTTTGATTTTACATTTTATTTTTTATGAGCTTTTAGAAGCTTGTTATACACTTCGAGTGTGGAAGGTTGGAGAACCTTGAGAAATATGTACTTGTAAGCTTAGAGAGACTCGTCAAATTTAATAATCAGATTCTTACAGTGAAACGTTCAAGTTTGATACTTGGGGACTAGATGTAGGCTTGGGTTGTAAGCCGAATCAGTATAAATCGATTGTGTCCCTTTTCTCTCTCTCTTTAACTTTTAAATTTCTGTATTATATTTTGGTGTGTTTTTTTCAGAAAAAGGGTCCTTTTGTTTTCAACTTGTAAGAGGTTCCTTTCAATTATAACAGGAGTCTTTTATTTTTAAATTGTTTCAACAGGATTTATCATTCAGTAGACTCCTTTCGTTTAAGCAGGGTCTTATCCCACAAAAGGTTCCTATCGCCCAACAAGCTCCTATTGTTTAAAAAACTTTATCCTTTAATAGGCTCCTACTGTTTTTATTCGTTAACTATCTGTTTATTATACGAATTGAAAGAACTTGCGAAAATTTTTTCTCACACACAATTCACCCCCCTCTTGCATGTGTTTGCTTTATCATTTAGTATCAGAGCAAGGTTTCACATTTATTTTATTTTACAACACGTGATAGATCATGGAAAACAACTTAAGAAGCCTTGAAGGACAATCCATCTCAAAGCCTTCTTACTTCAATGGAAACAACTAATCCTATTGGAAAGAGAGAATGACTATCTATCTTTAATCAGTGGATATCAAAATCTAGCAAACTATCAAAGCTGGAGCTACACACTTTGCTATTGACCACGTAGAAGTGTGGACTAATGATGATAGAAGAAATACATAACTAAATGCTAAAGCAAGACATCATCTGATCTGTGCACTACTCCATAAAAGTACGAAAAGATATCCTATTGTTCTATAATAAAAGAAATATAGAACAAGCTTTAAGTTACTTTTGAAGGAACAAATGAGGTAAAGAAACATAGCACATGTCTTTAGAGCATTAATACGAGACTATTTGTATGAAATAGGGAGAAACAATAGATGAATTCTTCAGATATTTCAACAACATCATCATTGCCTTGAAAAACTTGGGAAAGATATATCCAAATGACAAGCTAGTAACAAAAATTACTTATTGATTAAATAAATGTGAGTTTGGTCATTTTGAAATCTTATCTGTATTATGGATATAAGGATTTGATGGCATTTTAGGCTTGTTAAGGGTCTAGTAAATCCTAAGTTTACTACTCCTTTAGCACCGGTCTAGATCCATAGTTAAGGTTGTGACAACTTTGAAGGTCTTCCCTTTAGAATTAGCTACAACCAATTCCCCATTTGGCATATCAGGTGGAGTACTTCCAGTGACTAGTTGCTTATATAAGAAATGCTATTCTAAATTTCATTCTCTAGATCTTTAGATGGTGCATAGTTGATATTTTTGAAAAACTTTTTTTCTTTATGTTTCCATACTTTCACTTGTTCCTTCTTCATTTGTCTCTATAAAAAAGAGATGGGTATAGAATCATATATAATATTTCCTTCCTCATCAAGTTTCCTAATTCTGATTGAATTAAGGAGTTCTTTTTTTAGTTCCACCTGAATACAAACTCGCGCATATACTATTCTTTTAAGATTAACAGTGTTTTCATCCAAATTCAAAGGTCTTATAAAGGAATTAGGAATGTATCTTAAGCCTCTTGAGGGCCAGTATTCAAGGTAAATCTATAGAAGTTCACCCATATTGGGATGACCCTCATCCTTTCTTTATCTAGTGAAAGACCATGTTGCCGTTTTTTAGAGAATCAGTGGTCTACTCCGAATGTGTCAAGGTCCTAACTCTATTGCCTTTTTAACTTTATCTTTTATATAGAACTTGAAGATAAAGAGCTCATCTTCACTAATCAAAACATTCTCCATTCTATAGCTTTTCTAGTTAATATTTACCTAATGTTGAGCCTACAAAAGCTGAATTTTATTTCTTGGTTCCCATATTGACATCCATATTAGGTGGAGTGATTAAATTCGCACCTTAGGAAGCTAGAATATATTAGAGCTCTAAAAGTAAGCTTTTGTCACCTAATCTGTTGTTTAGAATAGTCTTCGCCTCAGTTGAATTCAATAAAGAAAGGAAATTAATATTATAGTTGAAATTAGGAAAAAAAAAAAAGATTCAATGGGTGATGGGTTAAAAGAAGGAGAGCAAAAGATGGTTTTGGGCTTAAGATGGCAAAAGTGAGGCCAAAAAAATTGGAGTGGTTAGAGAGAGGGGAGAGCTTGTCTCACTAACCCATCTTTTGTTGGACCCCGATTTTTGAGTGAAAATAAGAAATATTCAAAAGTGGATGAGTAAATTGAAATTAAGTTGAAAATCAAGAAATAAAG
>JANIJH010000003.1:6530875-6543242 GCA_024520975.1 Erythroxylum areolatum
ATCTTAAGATGAAGCCTAGATGAAATTTTAGTAGTCATAGCACTGACCATGATAAATGCAACTTTCTT
Source organism: Erythroxylum areolatum (assembly GCA_024520975.1). Taxonomy (NCBI): domain Eukaryota; kingdom Viridiplantae; phylum Streptophyta; class Magnoliopsida; order Malpighiales; family Erythroxylaceae; genus Erythroxylum; species Erythroxylum areolatum. Next base: position 6,530,944 of record JANIJH010000003.1, read on the forward strand.
CTAATGCAAGTTTTCTATGATACTAGGTTGCTGATTATACTCTCTGGTTTTTTTCTTTACCTCAATAAAATATTCGATCCTGCTCGTTCTCTCTTGTGTCATATATTTAAGATCTGTCATCTGTTTCTCAAACACATTTGCTCTTTTACGATTCCATCACTCTATTATCTGTTTTTTTTTTTGGGAAAATCACTCTATTATCTGTTAGCTTCATCTAAGCTGAAAACACCTTATTGGGCAGAAATGGTCAAGACATTCATTCTCTTGCTCTAAGACCTCAAATTGGAGCTGTTATTTTACCTTTACTAGAAACTAGTCACCTGGGGAGGGACAACTGTTGCCAAGAATTTGCTGGTCTCATCAACCTCTTAGTTGGGATTGATGTACATGCTTACACCAGTGAGCACTTGGACGTAAGGTTTAAGATGAACTTGAAGGTGGTTTTTCTTATTGGCACTTAGGCATATGGACTAGGTCTTCCTCCTAAATCCAAATTCTAATTTATCTTCGTACATCTGATGCTCTCGCGTTTTGTCTTTGTTATGGTTAACAAAGCATTCAGTCAATCACTTTAACTGCACAACTATAGCACCTGCATACGAGAAATGCACATGTTCTTTCTATGTACATATCGAGTTTGATATGTTGCATAACTGACATTTTTTCAGTATCGCGACTAGGATTTTTTTTCTGTTAATTCTGTTTCTTCTTGCTCCTTCACCTTAAAATTCATATCGAGTCCTTCATGCTTTACGTAGAATCTATCACCCTCCTCTTGTCCTTCATACAATAATGATGAGAGCCTGTTTAATCAAATATTCTACGAAGTGCAGGTTGGAACAAAACGTGATAAGCCAACTGTCGATGCTACTACAAATCGAATTAACTCTTTGCTTTTTAAGGTGAAACCAAAACATCCCAGTTAATTTTATCTGCTTCTGAAAATGCATTGGCAATCTGCTAATTTCATATCAATTCCTGTTCTCAGGTGAGATCCCTCAGGATGAGTGGCTCTTGTGCATTGAATCTTTGTGGAATTGCATCAGGGAGGCTTGATTTATTTTATGAAACTGGATATGGGGGCCCGTGGTATGTTTTAACAATTTATTTCACAAAAAACTGATTTGGCAAGTTGTGATGTGATTGATGTGACTAACATATTAATGGTCGACTATTTCCATGATCAGGGATGTAGCTGCTGGTGCTCTGATTGTCACAGAAGCTGGAGGACTTGTTTATGATCCGTAAGTAGCAAACTTTATTATATACAAAAGTATGATGTTAGGGAAGGCTACAATCAGTCCACACCAATTAACCTAGAATTACTTGTGTCATTTGATATGCAACGTGAATTGGCTCTTCCTTTGAAGTTGAAAGATGTACGCTTTTGTTGATCATGAGAATACTATAATATTTTGACATGACATTACTTGCATGGATTTTCTTAGCTATTGAAAAATTAAGATTTGGTGTTGGATGGTTTCGATCAGATCTGGTAAAGATTTTGACATCACATCCCAAAGAGTTGCAGCTTCAAACCCACAATTGAAGGATGCATTTATCGAGGCTTTGCAGCAGGCAGAATGAAGCAAGTAGGATTCCATGAAATTACAAACAAATACATATTTGTTAAAGATGACAGTTCTTCCTGGTCATTCTGGCCACCTAATTCTGCGCTTATTTGTTACTTGTTGACTGTTACAAGAAATGAAGATAATTATATTTTTGGTTCATTCTTCAGTTGTTTTTCTGCGCCAAACTTATGTGAAACGGTTCAGTGTAAATCGGGATCGAACATAGAAGTTGTCAAGCAAACAATGAAAAAACATGGGACTAAACGTATCTGAACAAGAAACAGATATATAGAGTATGATAAGAGTTGGAAGATATCCATGTTTAGATACAAAGCTAGCCACACTATAAAAGAATCACATCAAAACCCTGGCCTCCATTAGGCAACTACTGCTGAAAGTTACATACAATACAAGAGAAGGAAAGAGCACTGAGAAAGGGAAGAGCCGTGTCAAATACAGGCCATCATCTACACCTCTGGCTCTGGATTATGACCATTTGATCCATTAGTGTTAGGAGGCATCTTTGTTTCACCTTCCGATCTTTTCCTCTTGAGCACAATGTACCAGGTATACCCTTCCAACCACACAGCGTTGAGAGCCAAGGCGGCGATGACTCCGATGTAGGCATACTTCCATTTCTTTTCTGGTTGTAGAATGTCGATTCCTTTGAATACGTTGATAATGCTGAGGATGATGACAATGTATCCAACAGATTGGTGGTATAAGTTCCAGTAGAATCTGTACTTGTGATCAGGTTTTGGCCTCAGAAGCAAAGCAAACACCTGGATTGAAGGAAAAGCAAGCGATATCTGTTTAGTAAACCCAACACAACTTAGAATAGGAACAGTATCGGAAAAATCAGGAATTTGTGATATACCTGAAGTGTTCCAAGGGCGAATAGGATGATCCCAATTGTTCTGTGAGCACTATATGCAACACCAGCAGATTCACTTCCCAGTTTGATACCCGTGGCCCATCCAGCGACCCCGACAATGTAGGCTGTGGACTGGCAACTCACATGAAGGTAAAACCACGCAGGATTTGCAGATTTGAACACCTTCAAGTATCTTGCTATTAGAGCACCAAGTGGCATCATAATACCCCAGCTCACCGCATTTAGAATCCCGTGAACCTGAGAATATTTTTTATCAGATGATCATTAGAAATTAGAAAAAGCAAAGCAGAGATCACCAATAAATCATAAAAATATTGATAGCAAGTACTTACATTCTTCTTCCTAAGCTTGCCTTTACCGACGGGGTTAGTTCGAACCTCGCCTGAGAGAAAGTTGACGGTCCCCACGGATTGCATATTAGCCTCACTCATAGCATGCATCTGAGGAGTACCACCGGAAACCAAACCATTCTGCCAAACATGGGTCACATTACTAGCACCGCCAATGCTTGAAAGTCCCAGAGTAGCAAATATGGTAATCTCGTTATCAGCATAAGTAGCCGATAAATTCGAGACATCAAAACTAAGTTTCCCTTCTGACATCTGAGTCTGATAGTTGTCGATAGGCGACGTATAAGCCTTCATGGTCCCATCAGGTTGCTGGTATGCAATAAGTGCTTGTGATCCCACCATGCCGGTTGCGTTAGGATTTATGGCCCATGCAACCCAGTTAGAGGAAGAGACTCCTGTGTGCCTGTAGGCTATCTGCAGAGTGCTTGATGAAGAGTTGTAACTCCAATGAAGAAACGAGTTTAGATAAGGAAGATCATTGCATGCGCTGAAGACCTGGTTGCTTCTGAAGGTATAGGTAGAACAATTCTGAGCAGAAGATGAGAGTGTCAAACGGAAGAGAACTGAGAGAGTTAACACAACTTTCAGTGCTGAAGCCATGGATGAATATGACCCAAGAATGCAAAACTAGAGGAAAGAAAGGTTACAGGGAAAGAGAGTAATGGTATGGACATATTTATAGAGATAGGTTCGATAATCCCACTCCTAATCGGTTTTCAATTCCTAATTAATATTAATTACCGATTCCTAGTAATAAAAGAATTTCTAATCAATAATGAATTCCTAGTTAACAAGAAATTCCTAACTAATAATGAATTACCTAATTAATTATAAGTACCGTATTAAATAAATAATTTTAATTATTAGATCTTATTATAAAACATTTAAAATTTTAAATTTTGCATAAAAATATTAATTTTAAGTAACAAAGTGACTCTTGCCAAATTTAGATATTACAGTAAATATTAAATACTCAAATTAGATTTTAAGTTATTTAAAATTCAATCAAATTATAATTAACTAATGTCATTTTAATATAATTAATTAAAAATATCACTTTAATTAGTATATTAAAGAACTTATTAATTAAAATGATTTAATTATTTTAGTTAAATAATTTTCAATATAATTTAGTCCAAAATCTGACTCAGAATGAAATAGGTTTGTTAAATCCTTGCCGCAAACTGATCTTTGGTAGGGACCACCCACACGAACTTCGTTGACGTCAATATACAACCTTTTTTCCCGACAAGACGCTGTCGTTTCTTCCTGAACTAATCCTCCTCCTCCTCCGATGGAATGTTGGGAAGTCGGATTCCTCTGTATCCTTTTCCGACACGGACAGTAATTGATATTTTGTACTGTTAAATAGAAACCTTAAAATAAACTAATCGGGATTAAATATATTAAAATCCCGGTTGGATTAAGAATCCTTATCAGATGGGCATTTAATACCCAAAACATGAATAGAGATTAGTATGATAAACATATCTCATAATCAATAACTTAAGGAAAAGAAATCGTAAATCCTAAACTAATACCATTAATCAAAGTTCTTATATTGATGTGTCTTTGTTTTAATAATTCCAAAAATGTTAATATTATGACTGTTTAAAATTAACGTATAAATCTTTAATAATAATTTTATTAATTAACTGATTAATTAATAAATTAATCAGTTTTTTATTAAAGTGAATTAGATTGTAAAATTAAGAGATTAAAAGTTTTTAAAAATATTTTATTTAATAAAATTATTAAATGAATCTTGTTTTTTAAATTGAGTATAAATTATTATAAAAATTTTAATTTTAAATTTAGTATATTTATTTATGTTGGGCTCATGCTTATAGAAATGTTCCCAGTCTAAGTTTGGGCAAGCCCAACTGGATCCCGATAACTACAATGTTCTGGTCATGGGAATGGATTCACTTTAGGCCTAGTTGGGCCTACGGTACACATACCAGAAATGAAAGTTCATAATAGTTTCTCTTAACATTGAGAGAAATTCATAATTACTCCTTTTTTTTTTTAAAGAAACTCGTAATTATTATCTTTTAGATGTGCATTAATGAATTAACGCAATAGTTTATAAATCAGGTTAATTGGATACTTTGTACTAAATAAGCCCTATACGATAGACTCGATCGAAAGAGCATAAATTGGAAGATTTGAACACGGAACCTTTTAACCTCATACTCTCCACTCTACCAACTTGGCCGTTACTAAAGGACTCTCTTTAAAGTATTTATCAAATAAAATTATTAAAACATGAATAATTTACAAAATTGTTCGAGTAAACTACTTTATAATTTAAATAATCACTATACTTCAAATCTTTAGTATTATTATTATTTTGTTATTTTAGTATGTACATATATATTATATATACTTTTTTGATTTTCTATACAGGTCTATTAAAAACTATTTTTTATTGATTAAAAATAAAATTACATATTATTAAATTTCTCTATATCTACGTAAGTTTTGGATGAATTATTGTTGATGTCGGGGTCGAAGAGAAAGCTGTAACTTTCTCGTTTATCCCATCATAAAGAGGAGAAAAAGTAAAAGGTATGAGTTGAAGCTGGAAAATGCAGCCACAGGGTTCGGTGCCAAATGTCGATCTTAAAAATGCTCAACAGAAACTGACGTGTTGTTCAATGTTCGCCACTAACTAATACTATTATGTGGCTCCTCTGTTCCAAAAAGCATTAGCCTATGCCTATCCTATGACCGTTGTGGAATCTCTCTGCTCCTACTAAAGTTACCAGAAACTTCAATACTATTCTTCTGCCATTGGGCCAAGAATGACGAATATGTTTGTTTCATTTATCCAAATAAGGAAGAACGTCACTTTGCATGTTTTTAGACAGGTTGCTTTTGCCGGCGTTCACGATTGATTTCGTATCTGTTTTTCTATTGTACGATGGTTCAGTCAGATTTTGGTGGAGTTAGATACTGCTACTTTGATTCATGAAATTGATTAATTCTAGCTGAGAGATACCTGTAAAATAGTAAAGGTACGTTAGGGGTTGATTCCTGGTAGACCTCTCTAACGCTCAAGTCAGTTTCTTGAGAGAATTTTAGTGACTAGTGAATAAAGAAAAAATAGGATTTTTCAAGGTCGTACCTCTCTCATCATGAGGTAATGAATTTATATCTGAAAAATATCTACTAGGTTTAGGTCCTCCCTTTCAAGTGGGCAGCCACCATTTATGAATGGACAGTCTATATTTAGGCCTAGACCTGGGCCTAGCACGACCGACCCAACCATAAGATTTAATTTTTATTTTTTTCAATAAAAAAACTTATAGATAAATTATATTTAATCAAATAAACTTATTTTAATCTCTTGGATAATATTTATTATCAAATTATTAAATATTTCCGTTGAATTGTCAGATAATTTTAAATTACTAATTCGAAAAATAGTTTATTTAAAATATAAAATATAAAATTATTTATCTTAAATATAAAAATTAACTTATATGAATTATTTATTAATAAATAGTTTTCTTTTTTCTAATTCATTTATCTTCTTTCTTTTTCTTCTATTTAGAATAATCTGTCCTTTTTCGTAAATTTGGACAATTATTAATTATATTTTCAGATTTTTAATAACTTATCGGTTAAGTTACGTAATTTATTCTCGACAAAGGTAATAAATAAAGTAACCCGATAAATGATCTAAATCAATTGGTTGAAGTTTGGGAGAATAATGGATCCCGATTAGTGTGAATCGGATCCATATCGAGTTTGTGATATAAAAGTCCGATATGAAAGTTATATAAAGATTAAAGTCTACTGCAGTTGCTCATATGATTTGTAAGTATACAAGTTTTTTAAACCGTTAAGAGCGCTTACGTCTTGAGAAAATCGTAGAAAGGTGTTGTGAAAGTTTTTCTTAGAGGTCTCGGGAGATTAGAGTTCGCTTTGGCCTTGAAAATTGCTTCAAAAGTTCGGATGAGATCGAAATTAGGTATTCTGTATTTCCTTCATTTTTAACTATTTCATGAATGATTCGGAATAAGTAATAAGGTTTATCTTACGTGTTACATGACCATTTAATTTTAAGTGATAATATATGAAATACTTTATTTAAAATATATTATTTAATTTATATCTAAAAATTGAGAGCTATAGATTTCCTGTCAAAATATAATTCTCTTTTATTTTTAAAATTTTGTATCTCTTCCTTCTTCTTTTCTTCTACTATTCTTGAACTTGATTGTCACCCACCAATCCCGAAATGCCTAGTGCCGTCCTAACATTTTCATGGTCGACTGCTTACTTCTGTACACGATTATCAGATCAATCAAACTCTGTCCTTGTGCTGGTGATATAGAAATGTGAAATGACAATGAACAGAAAAATAGGATCTCGCGACCAAGATATTCTAAAAGGGCACATACGAATCACATATTTTAGGATAACTCTGAGTGAGTACTGTATATATAGATATATAGATACATTCATAGGTTCTGCCGACAATAACATCAGATGGAAGTCAAGGTTTTAATGAAATGCCACACGGTTTGGTGCTGTTATGATAAGCTTTGGTCAATATGCATTTGTTCTCTGCAATTAAAGCTAAACGAACTTTATCTATGACCACTTGCTGCGACCATTTTGATATGGATTGGTGTTGGTACTTGCTTTGATTTGGTCATTTTGATTTGGCCATGCATTGCCAGCGACTGCTACTTAATTATTCCAGTAAAGTGTTGGTTGAGTTTGTCGGTTCACACGACATGAATAGTATTTCATATTGTCGCCGTCCAGTTCCAGCTCTTGCAAGTTGTAATAGAAGAGCAATTCATGATCGATCCCTATCTTTACGATGCAAAAAGTTCGTCTCCCGCGCCAATTATGTAATAACTTGGAAAGACTTATGAGGGCCTTTATCTAGGGGTCTACGTCGGATTCCTGAAAAGTCCACCTCATTAATTGAGAGACTGCGTGCAAGCTTAAAACTGAAGGAAGATTGGGGCTCAAACGCCTTTAGGTTATCAATGATGCGCTGTTGGCTAAATTGGATTGAGCACTGCTCACGAAACCTCATGCGTTGTAAGTTTAGGTCCTTCAAACCAAATATAGACTGGACACCCACACAGTTCCTCACTCCATCTGTCGTACCGGGGCTTCTAGCTTTTGGAGGAGACTCTCGGCTACTTGGCACGTTGTTCGTCAGCTAGCTTGGACGCTTGGCAATGGGAGAAGCGCCCTTTTTTTATTGGATAACTGGCTGAAAGGATGGGGCCCTCTTATCCAACTTGCAGTCTCGTCGGTCTTTGAAAGCATCCGGTTTGCTACGGTTGCCTCCCTTGCGCAGGATACGGGAGATTGGCGTTGGAAGGATTTTCAACAGTACCTTCCGATGTCTGTTTGTTTGACACTTGCTTCTCTGGGACCGTCGGTCGCGACTGCTGGGGACGACGTCATAAGATTGGGCCCCACCACCCTTGGGCGCTTCACTGTTGCGTCTGCTTATGAGATTATCGAAGATCGTCCCCTGGTAACCCGCAACAAGCTCTAGGAGATTATTTGAAAATGGGTCGGCCCGCAACGAATCAGATCATTTCTTTGGTTAGTCGCCAACCAGAAACTTCTGACAAATCAACAGAGAGTGGCACGTCGTATTGCTATTGATGAACGGTGTCTGATCTGTGGCACTCCTGAGACTACGATTCATGTGCTACGGGACTGTCTGCGGGCGGCTGCTTTCTGGCGTCACTTCCCCCGTGCGATGCTCGGTTCGGGTTTTTTGAGCAATCGTCGGAGGAGTGGCTAGTTTTTAACCTGAGCAAGCCCAATCTGGTGCACCAGGTTAAGTGGGCCACTATCTTTGGGGTCGACTGCTGGTTTCTTTGAAAGTGGCGTAACTGTAGCCTTTTTGAGTCTGGTTTTGTATGACCTGTCAAGGGATACCGTGTCATCTTGGACTACATGGACTGGATTCGACATACCCGTGCGTTGGAAAACAGCGTGTTTCCGAATCAGACTGCTCCTTTGGGCACCCTAGTGGGCTGGACCAAACCCTCGGAGGGTTGGGTTAAGATTAATTCTGATGGAGCAGCGAAGCTTGGCTCCTCTCAGGCGACTGCGGGTGGATTAATCCGTGATTGTCACGGCCAATGGGGGGGGGGGTTTCAACAAAACCTCGGTCCGGGCTCGCCTCTCATGGCGGAGCTGTGGGGTGTGTTCTCTGGCCTTTAGCTGGCCTGAGAATTGGGTTATCGCAGAATAGTCGCTGAAGTGGACTCCTTCGAGGTTATTACTATTATCTCTAATCCAAATTTTGTTCTCACTGGGGACCTTTTTTTGGTGCCAGGTATTCGGGAGCTCACACTTCAGGACTGGTAGATTCATTTCCAGCATGTTTTTAGAGAAGGCAATCAGTGCGCCGACGATTTGACAGCCCTTGCTGGACTTCTTAGCCCTGGTCTCCATATCTTCTAGTAGCCCCCCTAGGCGTCTAAGAGCTTATCCGCAGCGATGCACACGGAATTTTGTATTCACGAGCTTTAAGCTAATTGTGTAATTCCCCTTTGTATTCAAAAAAAGAAGAGCAATTCATGAACCCTCATTGGTGAAAGAAAAAGGGAGTTACTAGTGTTGAAACCAAACTTAGGATAGCCTTTTAGGAGGTCATTTAAAGGATAAGGGAACTCTTAAATAGGGTTTTTACAATGAATTAGATTGAACTTAAGTCTAGCATATATATATTTTTTTATGCTAGACTTAAGTAGAAAATTGAATTTTTGATCAAATTTTGGATTTCAAACTAAAAATTTAAGTTAATTCTTCAAATTTTGGTACTATTTTAAAAAATTAATTTTAAATATAATTAATTTTAAATTTTCATTAAAATATATTTTCATTAAACTCGTCCAATTATTTTTCAACTTAATTCAAATCATGTCTAAATTCTTTTACTAACCCTACTTCCAATTGATTTTGGATTGAGATCTTATCACTTATTAAGAATTTATATTTAAATCAAATTTATTTTTAAATAACTTTCCTACAATATTTGATAAAGTAGAATTTCCAATATTTTAAAAATTAGGTTCGAAGTTAAACTAGCAAGACAAAAAGTGTAAGGTTTAAAATGTTCAACCGATATTAGACCATCATAAAATCGACTAAAAATTTAATAAAACTAAGTGATTTGAAATATAATTAAAAAGATTGTTCTTATCTATAAAAAGAAATTGAAGTTTAATTAAAAATATATTATTAAATGCAAATTAATTGATTTATTTTTATTTATAATAACTTATTAATTTATAAAAATTGATCGATTAATTAATAAATTGATTGATTTTTAACAACAAAAATTATTAAAATAAATTAAAAGGTTAAAAATAGAAATAAAAATTGAACAGCTGTAATTTTTTATAGATAAACCAGATATTTAAAGCTATTTAAAAACTCAATGGTTAAGCTCGGGAGAAAATTGCACCAACCAAGTTTGATTACTTTACACACTAGCTTAATTGTCAACCTACTACTAATGACTTCCCTCACTCGAGCCCAACCAGGTTCGTCGGAGTTGACACATGATCCACGTTTTGTGGATTGAATCGACATGTTTTGACAATTAGGAGTTGGACTATACAAGAAATAGCCGAGTAAACCTTTTCTTCTTGTTGCATCAATTCCTTGCTTACACATGTATCTTATTTACTAAAAATTCTCTAGAAACTGATCTTGTAGCTTAATGTTATATTGACTTGAGCAATGACTTCATGTTTAAGCTTGAAAAAAGCTTTTTCTAGTGGAGTAATGAACTCGGTGACCCAATAAATGTGGTTCGTATCACCAAACTTAAAAAATCTTTATATTAGATTTGGACTAAGAAATAACGATGAAATATATATAATATGAATATCGGACTAATCAAATATTACTTACATAACGATTCAACTTATCTCTTAAAACCAAACCAATTTCGCATCTTGTGCTCATATTGTGCGTATTTCATTATTATTGTTTATCAAAATTTAAGAAAAAATTTCGCTAAAAAATTAAAAATTAGACAAAGTCTTTTCTAAAATTTTAAATATCACCTTATCTAAAACTTTTAGGCAAAAAAAATTTAAGCCTGTTTAAATAGACTTATATCGGTAGAGTTTTTGTCAGTAGAACTGTCAATTAAAAAACAATTTTTTTGAAAGAACTTTATACAGTTGATTGTTTGACAATATAAAAATAAAAACACTTTTATTAATTTTAACTATATTTTATTTTGTAATAAAAATTATTTATGCATATACATATTATTAAAAATATATTAAACAATATGCAAAATACAATATATTAATTATTATATAATTTTAAACCATATGAAACATAAATAAAAATCTATCTAACCAAATCTTTTATATGGATTATAACACGAGTAAAACTAATATCAAAAATAAATATTATAATATATTTAAAAAATCAAATAATATTATATAAATATCAAAATAAACGTGAAGATGAATTTGTAGGTATTGTGAAAAATATGTGTAAAACATAAGGACAAAATAAACTAAAAATAGACTAATTAATTGATTTGAAAAATTCATCTAAAAATACTTTTCTTAAAAAGCTCTAAATTTGAACCTTTTAAAAATATCAAATTTTGACAGCAAAAAAAATTATATCTACTAAAAAGGTGATTTCTATTTTACAACCAAATAATTATTTTTAAAAAAAAAATTACGATAAAAAAAATGCTTATTTATTCCCGAAGCGCTACACAAACACATCCTTTTGAGATTATTGCAAATAAATATTTAATATTTTAAAATACTTTTGCAAGCCAAAACACATGTGACCTAGTAATCGATGATAACATGAGGTGGCGGCAACAAGTATAGGTGCTAAAGTTACACATCATTAGTCTCCAAAATCATCACGAGGATGTTGAACATAAGTACATTAAAGGCTAGAAAAGTGGCGAAATGAAAAGAGCCAAGTGATAAACTTATTTTCATCCCCACTTTCTGTTTTTTGAGATACTAAAAAGAGCTTCGTTTAGTTTGCATTACTTCTAAGCAAAGTGGTTTAACAAATGGTCAAAAACGCGTCGAGACACTGAACTGTTATTGATAAATTGAAGAAATCCTAAAAATCTTCTGAAAGCGACAGGATTAAGTAACATATCCTAATGTCTTGGATTTGAGTATAAGCAAATCCTAACTTCGTAGGATGCGAAGATTTAGCACCGATAGACTGGTAGTTAGTCGAATTAGGCACGTGGCCTATAATTTATTGCTAGAGATTAATCAATTATAGATGATTCTTGAAAATTCAACTAATTTGATCAATTAAATAGTAAAAAATGTCAAATTAAAAAATTAGACGGTCAATTTTTATAAATTAATAAGTTATTATAAATTAAAATAAATAAATATTTATTTATTTATCATTCATTTATTTAATTAAAGTTTAAATTTTTTGATATATATATATATATATATATATATA
>JANIJH010000003.1:6543342-6554167 GCA_024520975.1 Erythroxylum areolatum
TAAATTTTTTTATATATATATATATATATATATATATATATATATATAAACAATCTTTTTCAATCATATTTTAAAATTTTGATTTTATTAAATTTTTAGTCAATTTTATTATAATATAATCCAGTTGAATCTTTTACACCCTAAATATTTTGACCTCGTTTGATAGACAACTAATTAACTATTTTTTTAGCTTATTGGTTGTCTTCAACTGTTTGACTCTTCAAACAGTTACGAAAGTTGTTTAGAGAGTAGCAGATCCGATGACTGATCTAAGATAAATAGTTAAAAATGAAAGATAGGAGTGTTTTTATCAATCAGCCAAAATTTTAACTATAAAAAATCGATCGTACCCTTTAATTGAGGTTCCTAGATATCTGCGTTTTAGGCACAATGTTTATTCTTATAATTGTTTTATATAGTTATAGGTTAGAAATAAAATATTGACATTAAACGAAAATGAAAATAGAAAGAGTTGCATAAATTTTTCATAAATAATGAAACAATATAGGTGAACATGACTTCTCTAAAATTTAAATTCTTATAAGAATATTCAACGAAATACTAAGATATATAATATTCATACCCTTATAATTTTTTTAAAGTCATATCCTCATAAATCATTTTATACATAAACCTCTAATACTAAACAACTAATTTTACTAAACATCTTTAACAAACAGCTAATACAATCTGCTAGTCAAAAGCAAGACCTTTGTCTAACTGGTTTATCTTCCAATCTTATTTATAAAATGTTGCATCAAACTAACACTAATTTTCAAAAGAAGTAATTCATAAGTAATGGAAATATTAGGCATCAATTCAAAATTTTAAGTTATTGTTATAAGTATAATAACTTAAGAATTTAATTAAATTTTTGGTAATGTTAAATCTAAAAGTAAACATTTTTTTTGTCCTAACTATTCTTTACAATACTTTTGGTCCAATACTCAGTATGGATTACCTTAATTAAATTAGAGGTGTCATCTGAATAGGTGAGACCGTTGAACGTATTTTGCACCTAACCCTCTGTTTAGGTCTAACCCTATCAAAAGCAATCTTTCCAAATTAGAATAAGAGTTGCGGTTGGAGTTGGGGTGCCGAACAACTCAGCATGTTTCCAACTAAAAGAACAATGGAACCAATAATTAATAATTATAAAGTATCATATCTCTATATTTATAAAAATTATAAAATCGGACTTTACTTGTACGTATTCGCATTAGGCAGCCAACCTAGCACTTCGTCTCCGTTCATTGGTTGTATACGGAAGAATCGTCACTTTCAATAATTGGGAATAATGGGTTTCAGTGTACCTGCACAAGGAAATGAATGCACAAATAATGTCCAATTTGTTTAGGAAATAAGTTGAAGAACGTGATAATTAATTTATGAATATGACATAATCGTAATGGATAACTGTTGTTTAACTTTAATTTTTAATTTGTTTAACCTACTCCCGCACATTCGTTTCTCGTGAAATTATAGAAAATTATTAAAAAAGGGTTAATTATAAAAAATTTCAAATTTTGCTTAATTATGTAATTGTAAGTTTGTAACCCAAATTAAAAAATGTGACATCAAATGCTAAAACTTTTAATTTTAGCCCGAACTTTTAAAAATGACAATAAAATGTTTAAATTTTATTTTTTTCAATAGTAAAATGACGTTAAAAAATCTAACTATTAACACACGCTAACCAAAATTAACATACATGCAAACTAAAATTAACACAAAAGTAAAGATTAATGAACAAATGTCATTGTTAAAATTGGAATTTCTAAATCAATTTATTCAATCTTAGCTCTTTATTATTTATTTGTTCACCCAACATTTTCAATCTTTATTTTCTGTTTGTTCTTTTGACATTCCAAACTACTCTTGTATTGTAATATACTGTACCAGCAAGCTCTTTATTTTCAACTACTTCATTTGAAAATTGAAGGATAAGGGTTTCGAAATAACAAATTGAAAACAAAAAGAAAAAAATAAAATCGAAATTTGAAATCGTCGAAGCTACGTAATATAATTTAGGTGAACAAATTTAATAGAAACAATAACGACGAGTTAAAATTTAAGAAAAGTAAAATTTAAACATTTAATGTTACTTTTTTAAGTTTAGGTTATAATTTTAAAAAATAAAGATTGAAAATTTTATTTCTATTTTTTAAATTTAAGCGATAATTATAAAATTGAGAAAGAAAATTTTTTAATTAAAAAAGCCTGTACTACTGCAGCAAGACATGTCTGTCTGCACCGCACGTGTGGTTGGTGTGGCTGGCTAAGGCTAAGCTTACCTGTATACATAGTTACGTACATTTGGCTTTATTTTAATTAGTTTATATTTGATATTTTCCTCTCTATTATTTTATTTGGGCGAAAGTTGATCCTCGCTCAAAACGGCTATGCAAAACGACAAGTCGCCACTGGATCTCGAGATATGTTCAAACTGTTTGACGAGGCCCCACCAATCAGAACCCATAAATTTCGTAATCAACGTTTGTTCTTTATCATACGGCGATTCCTTTGCCACGTGTCGTATTCATTTAACATCTATACAGCTGTATCAGCAGCTACAGGCTCTTGTCGTAAGTGCCAAAACTTCCCTGAGCTTCCGAGGGGCAATTTCGTAATCATACGTTAACTATTCGAGTGCAGTGAGGCACACGGGCGATTACCGACACACGAGGCTCAAGAGTCACATCAGAGATCGCCCCCCACCGTCGGATTCCAGATTAATGCGTGGGCCCCCACTGCACAGAACCTGATGAGTGCTCCGTCGCTGTGACTGTGACTTTGTAACCTTCCTCCGTTCGTGACTTTATCTTTTCCCAAGATACCAAGGCCACCAGAAGACACAGCAAAGCAAAACCAATCTACTTTATAAATTTTCACCTCCACTGCTGGCCACTCTCTTCTCACTTACTCCTCTTACGATGAGACTGTATTAACTAAAACAGACCAAGAGAGAGGAAGAAAAAAAGAAGACTAGCGCTTTGATTCAGTTCTTCAAAAATGGTGTCTTTGGAAGATTCTCATTCACATTCCACTTCAAATCGCTTCCCTCTGGTCGGAAACCGTAGCTTATACAGCCCCAGCTGCGTCACCAAGTCGCCGCGCAACATTGGGCGTTCAATGAGGACGATACGCTCAAATCTCTACCAAAACGACGACGTTAGCTTCAACTCGTTTACGTCAGCTCCCGACAACTCGACAACCTTCGTGTCGGAGAATCTCACCGACTCAGTCGTCGACATGCGACTCGGCGAACTCGCCTCACGAACCAACAACAGCAAAAACGACAATAACTCAAGTAGCTGCTACAAGTCGGGCAAATCGTCTTTTGCTGAGGAAGAGTTTCTCGATATTTCGCAAGCGTTCAGCGATTTCTCTGTGTGTAGCAGCGATATCTCAGGAGAGCTCCGACATCTCGCGAGTTTGCCGTATCCGGAGAAAGCGAATGATGGTGAATCGGACGAAAAATCTGAAGTGGAACCCTGCCTGGGGTTTCTTCAGCGGGAGAACTTCTCGACGGAGATTATCGAGAGCATCTCGCCGGAGGATCTTCAGCCGACGGTGAAGATCTGTATCGACGGGCTGCAGTCGCCGTCGATGGCTATTAAGAGATCAGCCGCCGCGAAGCTCCGCTTGCTCGCGAAGAACCGGTCGGATAACCGCGCACTGATTGGAGAATCCGGCGCAATTCCGGCACTAATCCCGCTTCTCCGATGCAGCGACCCATGGGCGCAAGAGCACGCGGTGACAGCGATGTTGAATTTGTCACTTCATGAAGGGAACAAAGAGCTAATAACCAACGCCGGCGCTGTAAAGCCTCTGGTGTACGTGTTGAAGACAGGGACAGAGACTTCGAAGCAAAACGCGGCATGTGCGTTGCTTAGTTTGGCTTTAGTTGAAGAGAACAAGACATCAATAGGGGCTTGTGGCGCAATTCCTCTTCTTGTTTCGCTGTTGATTAGTGGGTCGAACAGAGGGCAAAAAGATGCATTGACGACCCTTTACAAGCTTTGCTCTATAAGGCCCAACAAGGAGAGGGCAGTGAGTGCAGGAGCTGTGAAGCCGCTGGTGGGGATGGTGGCAGAGCAAGGGATGGGGATGGCGGAGAAGGCAATGGTGGTGTTGAGTAGTCTCGCGGCGATCGAGGAAGGAAGAGCGGCAATTGTCGAAGAAGGGGGGATAGCTGCTTTCGTCGAAGCTATTGAAGATGGTTCTGTTAAGGGGAAGGAGTTTGCTGTGCTTACATTGTTGCAATTGTGTGCTGATAATGTGAGGAATCGAGGGTTGCTTGTGAGGGAAGGTGGGATTCCTCCGCTTGTTGCTCTTTCGCAGACTGGTAGTGTTCGTGCTAAGCATAAGGTGCGTTAAAGATCGGAACTTGGAATTCGTAACAACCTATTTAGTTGACTGATCGAGTTTTGGATTGGTTTGGTTTATTAACTCTGTCTAGTGTTTGCTTGATTCTTGGTTGGTTGCAGGCTGAGAGGCTTCTTGGCTACTTGAGAGAACCAAGGCAAGAGGCTTCATCTTCTAGTCCTTAAGCAATTAATGGTGATCTTTTCGATATATTGTTTTGTTTAAAGGTAATAATAACTAATTAGAGTGAGTGAAAGTATTTGGTTGAGCTCGTATATAGGTGAGTGTGTGCTAATGGTTTGTACAGTGTGGAGGAATGAGTAAGATTAGGGAAGATGGTGATAAAAAGAGGCTGACTTATCAGATTGTATGGTGTTAATTAGGTTTATGGGGTTTGTTATTGTCATGATTTTCTGAGGAGGAACACATGCTTCGGCCTTTCGGTTGTGGGTTTTTGGGTGGTAGAGATGGAATTTGGGTATGTTTCCGTTTGTATTGTTTGGATGGCCCAAACTCTTCCTACTGCTTGTGTTCTTCAAACTAGTGACAGACGCATAGGATTTGCCATTGCTTGTAGCATATTTTTTCCCAGCTTCTTGTACCTTGGGGTCACTTTTATGGATTCCAAGTCTATTGCTTCTTAGCCATCAGAAGGTTTTTAGCTATTGATGAACTTGATTCTGATCCTAGCATGTATGTTCATGGGTGATCCTGTTTCTGCTTCTCATTTGATGTTTAGGAAATATGATTTGATAGTGAAAGGTTGAAACTTTGTAGTACTATAGTCATGAAATTGATGTCTTTGACTATGTCTTCAACCATATATTTCCTATTCTGCATGTCTTCATATCCTTGTCTAGCCAAAGATAAGCAGCAAATCTCTTAACAGATTTGGTTCCATGTTGATCACAATTCGATCCGAAGAGAAAAATTGAACTCTCTGTGTAACTAGCGACAATTTAAATTGAGTTTTTAACTGAAGGTGTTCTGTTTCGATGGCTACAAATGCACATGATGAACACAACAAATTGGTAGGCCCTTTGTATTTGATTGTTTTCGGTGTAAAGTCGCTTCATTGCTGTGTTCTAGCTGCCCACCATACCCACCTGTCTTCTTTACTTTGCTTGGTTTTACTCTCACTCTCTCTTTCTCGCTCTCACCCACCCAAGACCCATCAATCCATTTCACTTCAAATTTTCAGCCCCACAAGGTTTTTGCCTGTAGTTTCTGTACGGAGCATACGAGACTTTACACTGAGCCTTCCCCTGTTTCATGTTCTGTGTCACTGCACTTGTGTTCTTGACTCGGAGCAACAAATTGGAAGTCTATAAAAAGAAGTGCGAGGATTAGAGACTAAGAACTTCTGCAATAAAACTACAAAAAACCCAGATTGAGTTCCAAACCAAACTTCTGAAACAACTGATCTTTTTTTTTTTGGTATGCATTATTCCGAGTCATTGCAACTAGAAATGACTCAAGTTGCATAATAAAGCCCATAGTCACACATATCAGGAAACATTAAGAGTTTATTCACTTAGGACATATTGAAAACCGGTTATTTAAGAGTCTTCTATGCATCATCAACATCCTTGGATTTGGGTTTACGTTTCCTTAATCCGCATAAGTCTGGCTGGTAGCCAGCTTCCAGCATTTTCTCTACCTCCTCGAACTGCAATCCTTTGGTCTCTGGTACGAACCAATAAATGAAACAGAGGCCTATGCAAGTAAATACTGCGAATAGGAAAAATGTTCCTCCAGCACCAAGAGCCTCTGTGAGACTCAAGTAGGATTGGCTCACTATCAGATTCGAACTCCAGTTGCATACTGCAGCGATCCCTCCACCAATTCCTCTGTATCTTAGAGGGTATATCTCTGAGTTCACAATCCAGGGTATTGTACCAATTCCAGGTGCATATACAATAATGTAGAGTGCCAGGAATACAATGGCAAGAAATCCAAAACTGCTGGGGCAACCGTTCTCAAAGAACACGCGACTATCTGCCTGGCATTGACCTCTGACAGCTTTGTTTGAAACCAGGCAAGCTCCAGGATTAAGCTGATCAAATGTAACAAATCAAATCAGTAAAAGCAAAAATGATTCCAAGTTCACAACTTTGAAAATGAGCTGGACAGGAATCGGGAAACTATGCAACTCATCTTACTTCATCCCGCTTATCAGCACAGAATCCACAGTCTGCTTTCAGACACGACATGCAATTCCACTTTGCTGGATTTGGAGCTGTCATGTAATCTGGACATGTCAAGTTCTTGCCAAAATGGGCAGAGTCGATTGCGCTTATCTTAGGCGCATGAGCGCTTGCTTCCATAAAGACAATAGATAAGCCGATGAGGATAATTATGATACCGAACATGGAAATAATCATTAACCTTCTCCTTCCATATCTGTCAACAAAACACATACTAATGATAGTTCCAAGAGCATTCAGGCCAGAAGTAATGAGAGAAAGAGCCAAGGCCACCGATTTTGAAGCGAATCCAGCAAACTGAACAATGGTTGGGGCATAATACATGACAGTGTTGATCCCCACAAACTGCTGTGCAACTTGGACTGTAATTCCTGCATAGAGTCCCCTTCTGACCACAGTATTTGCAAATGCATTTTTCAGTTTGGATATTATGTCATCTCCAATAGCTGCTTCATCTGCCTTTTCTGCTTCAATTGAAGAAGCTAAGGCCGTTAGCTCTACTTCAACCTCTTCATGAGGATAGATTCTTTCCAAGACAGCCCTTGCCTCTTCTGTTCTCCCCTGATAAAAAAAGTAAGGAATGAATTTTCAAATGCTCAAGATCAGATGAGTTTATATCAACAGACCATTAACATTAGCAAGAGACGTAGCATTTCAGGAATTTGCTAATACAAACCTGCCTGTAGAGCCATCTGGGAGATTCAGGGAGAGATAGCATCAAAAGAAACTGAACAAAAGGTGGCACTCCAGCAATTCCAAGCATCCATCGCCACGTTCCAGGAGCCTGGAACACCAATTTGGAAACTATCAGTATTTTCGACTATGGGACATAACCAAGAACTGGAAATGATCATCAACATTTGTACCTTAGTGAAAGCAAGATTGATTAGGTAGGACAGAAACTGGCCTCCTGTTATCAACAAACCATTTGTGCTAACAAGAGCACCCCTAATTCTTGCAGGTGAAGACTCTGAAATATAAAGAGGAGAGGTCATGGACGCCATTCCCACTCCCAAACCAACAAGAAGTCTACCTATCACAATCATCCAGGGAGCTGGAGAAACAGCCATAACTATTGCACCAACGAAGAAAACAACATCAGCAGCTAAGATTGATATTTTCCTTCCGAACCTGTCATTGATGTATCCTCCAATGGCCGCCCCAATAATGGCTCCTGCAACAGCCATACTCACAATGGTTTCCTGCATATTTCCAAGTAAAACATCTCAATCAATGCAAGTAACAGTTTCAACTCAACCATTATTAATTTCAAAACGCGTTTCTGATTCAGTACCTGCAACCATGTTTTCTTTCCCACCTCTTCAAAGTCATCACGAATGTAAAGGAGGGCACCAGAAATTACTCCTGTGTTTCAAAGATCATCAAACCAGAACTGTCTCAGACTCGAGGGGTTGCTTGCTTTTAGTAACTCAGGCAGAAGCTGAAGATCAATTACCTGTGTCATAACCAAAAAGAAGTCCTCCAATGCCTGCAGAGAGTGCAAGCCTCATGATATAAGGAGTCCTCCATACTGTTCTCCAACAATCTGTAAATTCCGTCTTATCAGAACTCACCACACCTCCTTCCACCATCTTTGTGTAGAACTAATCCACACAGCACACCCTGTAAGTGTAAATTTAAGAAGATTGATTCTTGGTGAAAATTTCTAGCTTCAACAAGACAACTTAAGAAAACAAACGAAACAGCTTTTTATATAGAGAACTTTTCAATCTAGTGACACTAACAAACCGGTTGAGAGAAAGAAACAATGGAGAAACAAATATGGAAAACTTTGATTCTATCCTCATTCAGTCTGATCTCCATGTTTGTCTCGCATTAATTACGCACTGTTTAATTACCAATTATAGTAAACCATCATCGATTGTCTGATTCTCAATGTGGATTCAACCGATGACAGATCAACTACTATGTGGTATTGTCCAAGATCAGGAACTTATAACAAACGCTCATCCATGTAAGAACATAAAACCTATGTTAATGGTGGTCCAATGTATTTGTTCCAACTCTTAATAACATCCTTATTTTTGATAATGAACACATCCAGAAATTCCCCAAGTATGTTACAGAAGAACGTGGCCATGTTTGCTACTTTTTGTTCTTTTACTGGTGAAAGGTCATACCCTTTTTGCTTGGAATTTGCAAGTTTTTGACTCTAATTCCACGAACTTAGCAAGAATCAGACACTCGTAAGAACCAGACCTCAAACTCGTAACAGTCACGACACAGGCCTAATGTCTCGTTTCCTGAATCTGTTTTCATGGAAACACCAAACACGTGTTGCCTATGTCACCTCTAAACATGAGGTTAAGGTCTTGTTTTAGGGTTGTTACTGAGAATTTGACGTAAATAAGAAAAAATTATAAATAAATATGTTTTCGGAAGTAATTTAATTATTTGACATTAATAAAAACTTATTATAACATTGGAAGGGTGACAACACATGCATAAAGTTCATATATAGCCCAAAGATATCATAATACATTCTCGAAGAATGGAACATTAAGAAAGAACAACAATTTGAATGATTTGAAAATGAATAGAAGTTTGTGTGTTTCAATCATATGACTTTTTTTAAGTTTCTCTCTTTTGAAAGTTTAAGTCTAGAATAATATTGTCATAGTCATACAAAAAGATAAGTATGCTCTATACTTGACTCTTCAGGAGAATTTTGTATATCAAAAAGTCTTAGACTATAGATTTTGTCTAATGTCGGAAAAAAATTGGAAGTATATGATTCCTAAGAAACAAGCCTTGAGATTTGGTGCCCGTAACAAGAAAGGACTTGTATGTCTCAGCTGGTATACCTAAAATTTACACATCAATCTTGCTTTGCTTTCTCTCTAATAGATGATCTGTTCTTAAGTACGAGATCTAGTATTTCCCGAGCTCTCTGACCAGGAGTAGCCAACTTGGTATTATGTCCGATAAAATTATTGTATAAATTATAGAATTAATTTGAAAGAGGCTAATTTAACCTTCTAGAATGTAAATCTAACCCGAACTTAAATGCCAATCTTATTTCTCAATTCTCCTTAAAACTCGTCATCTTGAACTAAGCCAACACATGCACGAGTATTACTATCTCAAGCAATGTTTTGAATTGTAGAAAGACTAGCAAGTTTGAGATTACAAAAGGTGATGTCATTGTATAACACAGAGCTTTTGTTGTAGGGCTGAAGTGGAATATTAGTGGGTGATTAGGTATTATTAAAATTTGATCAACCACTGAATAAAGACATTAGACCCAATCCAGTCTTCATCAATGGTGTAATTTTAAAATTTGATCAACCACTGAATAAAGACATTAGACCCAATCCAGTCTTCATCAATGGTGTAATTTTGAGAACACAGTGTTCAAAAGGCATGATCTAGTTAATAGTTAAACAACTTTAAAATTTCAGCACTGGGAAGGTATGTTTAAGCTACTTCAATCAGTGCCCAACATGCCCAGATGATCCAAAGATAATATTAGGAAGCAGGAATTTCCTTGAAAGGGATTGACGTGAAGATGGTTCCAGGAAGAACATGAAGATGTTACTTTGAAGCTGCTACGAACATGGAAAGTAATTAACCGTCGTCAGCTCCTGATTAAGCAAGGACATCATTGGTGGAATATTGACAAATGTAAGCGTTAATCCATTTCAGAAAAAAAAAAAATCCATTGTCGAATATAGTCTAACCTGGAGATTGAGAGGCTGGAAGGATCAGGGTGCTTGAAAATTGAAGTTCACGAGCACACCTCAAGCATTAATGACGTTGAAGAACACTTGAGTCTTTTGAAGTTCAGCAGCTGAACCTAAAAAAGAAGCTCTCAATGTTACAAACTACATGGATGCTGGTCGGGTCGATCGTGCAGGGCCCGAGCTCAGTCAAAATGTCTCATGAGCCGATCGGTCCATCCTTCAAAGATCGGTCTCACACCTAATGGCTATGTCAAGCCCAGGCCCAATCCACGCTTTCCTCAGCCCGTCCACATGTGAGAGAGTCCCATGCAGACGCGAACTCGTAAACCTAGCACATGCACTATATAAGGTATGATTCTATCATAACGAAGGTACGATAATCATAACCCAGCTCTCTTAGCTTTTACGACAACCCTACCTTTACAAAAGACTGACTTGAGCGTCGGAGGGGCTAATCGGGACATAACCTCCGACGTGCCTTCTTTGTTTTGCAGGGATCTCAACGTCGAAGTCACTACAGAAAGCAGTCAACTCATGGATTCAAAC
>JANIJH010000003.1:6554267-6566583 GCA_024520975.1 Erythroxylum areolatum
CTTTGTTTTGCAGGGATCTCACCGTCGGAATCACAGTAAAAAGCAGTCAACTCATGGACTCAAACGGCAACGCACAGATCCGCCAGAATCCGGCAGAACCAGATGCTACTTGCAGGTTTTTCGTAAACGAAGAAATAGTGTTTACTTACTCTTGAACTGAAAAATATTCTTGTCCGTTAGTCTTTACTTTTCCCCGTCTGCCAAATGTTTAGGACCTGAAACCATTCTGCATCATTCTTTCGGCGTCCTCAAATTGCAGGCCTTCGGTTTCAGATATACAGAAAAAGATAAATGTGAGTAATGTTGGCAGATTCAGTTCAGCTTGTCCCAACTAGAGCCCAATTGGTTAGAATTGGGTTGATCGGAAGTTGCTCTAAAACTCGGCTTGGCCCAATCGACTTAAATATTGTTAAAATGAAGTTGATACATTTTTTATTTTTTTCAATTTTAAAAATTTTAAAATTAAAATGATGTCGATTTGATTAATTATATCAAAACGATATTATTTTACGGATTGAGATTAATTCAAACCATCCACTAGGTTTTAGGCTTTATTCAAATTTTGTTTTGAGAGGTTGCTTTTAACCTTATCCATTCTATTGTAAGCTTAAATATAACTTCAACCCCAAAAATTATTATAAATTCAACTAAAATAACATGACTTAGGGTGATAATAAATTGGATTCAAACAAGACCACTTATGGCTCGATCTAAACTTAGTTAAATTTGAGTTAAACTTAAGTAGATAACATTTTTATTGAATCGGTGTGATAGTTCATATTGAACTCTTCAGATCTAATTTGACCTAATCCTACGGGTTTTGTCAACCTTAACATGACATTCAAAAGACATGTAATTATTTGAAATTTAAATGAAATTATTGCAGAGACCAAATCTTTAACTTGTGATATGCTGCAAATCAATCTTGAAGGCTTAAAAATAATCTCAGAAGGCTTTCACTCCAAAAAGTCTTCAAATGCCACCGAAGCCACCTTAAGGGACAATAATATAAACACCAACTCAACTATGGGCTTATTTGGTAAACAGCTGATCAGCTGTTTTTTAGTTGATTAACTCAAATTAACTAATTGATTTAATGAAAAAACTATTAAACTTGTGTTGGTTATGAGCTGGTTAGGTTGAATTAATGAAAAAATTATTAAACTTGTTTTGTTATGAGCTAGTTGGGTTGACTGATTCAATCTAACCAACTGATTTTTAGAAGCTCCTCTATAGGAGTGTTTAGTGTAATCAGCTGATAGCTTTTTAGTTTAATGTCAATTTTGCCTTTACTTTACTCTTTACTCTTAACCGTCTCATTTCTCATTTTCTTTAAAATGTTCTTCCTTTTGCTTAGCTTTTTCTTTGCATCTCTCACATCTCTTGGCTCTCACATCTCCACCAAATCACCAGTCGCTATATTACGAATGTGTTTACGAATCTGTGTAGCTTGCACAAGAATCAAAACGGTGCTCATAATGGAGTTCATGAGAAACTGGATCCTCAAAAGATAGATAATCAATAAAGTAAGCACTAGATCTTAGACGACATCCTCAGAGACTCGGATCTTAGATGACAGATCATACTCTTTTATTTCTCTTTTCTTATTTCCATTTTTCCTTGTATTTTACACCTTTCTTTTTCTTCGTTCATATGTACATCACACTTTTCTGGTCTTCGACAATTTCTAAAAATCTTTTTTCAGTTTGTTTTACAACTTCTTCCAAGGAATTATTTGTTCAGGTGTGTTTTCTACGAGCCCACTCTCGCAAATTTAAAGTTTTCATTATTCTTCTTCTTTGTCAATTTTGCTCACCGTAGAATTATCGATAGAACTATGCCCAGATGTTCTTATACTTATTCGTTAAATCTCCCATGTCTATTTATGAAACATTATTTCTTTAAACATTCACGCTCTTATGAATCGGACCATCCTTAATAGATTTTTTCCTTTAAGGGAACGATTTCGACAATTGAAGGTCTCCTATTTTTTAATAACTAAATCTTTTTTTGTAAACATTTTCGTAAGAATCCTGAAGTTAACATCCTTTTTTTCTCAGGCAAAAGAGTCTGATCTTCTTCTACAAAATAAGGCTCTTTATGGTGATAAAGAGCAATTATCCATATGAGTTATGGGGATTTTCTAAACTCTGAGTTGCTATCTTCATTGAAAAGTTTGATATCTATAACATTTAGAAGTGCATGAAAACCCTGAATGATGAATAAAAAACTAGGGCCAGCATAGCATATATACAATGTATGAAGTCTGTACCTGTGAGTGTCATCTTCCATATTGTGTGAAGAGTTGTACCATTTACATTAACTGGGGGCCAAATATCATTGCTTATTTTAGTCGTGTGTTTAAGAATGAGAAAGTTTGGTGATTGCAAATGGATTTCCCATCTTCTTGCCCTGAAGTATGTTTGGGCACGGTTATTGCATTTTTGTGGCAACTGCCTGTGTTTGACATTATTTACTATTTATGTCCACTCCCAGAACTTCGACACATTGATTTATGATTGTTGTACCTTGTCAAACGCTGCTAAATGATCAACCCTGCCAAAGCACACCTCTTGTACCCTATCCAACCAGTCGTAGATCAACAATTAACTTCTCTAAAATAAATTGTTGTCACTGAATAGGGCTTAGATTCATGTATGTCTTAACAAAGCATAAAGATTGAAAAAGTTATGGCTCTATTTAAGAATACTTGAAGTTGTTCATTTAGTAAAATGTCTCATTTTTCTTCATAGTTTATTTATATTTTTTGTAATATTGAGAATGCAACTGATATATTAAGTTTCACCTTAATTTCATGAAAGTGTTATGGAGCTTTGTAGAAGTTATAATCTCCAAAAAAATTTATGATATAACTCATACAAGATCTTGAGTTATACACTATTATATGAATGGTATTATTCTCAAAAAGTTTCTTAATGGAAGAGCTACTTGTTTTTGTAATCAATTGCTCATTGTAGTTTCCTACATCTTTAGGGTCAGTTAGATAGAAATTACAGTGGTCCATTATTGTATCGACAAAAAAGGAAGACCAACAACACTTCATTTGATATGATATTCTTGTACCACCTTGTTACTTTTTTCTTTTATGATGAATCCATGCTGATTCCAATTCTACTTTTGCTTAATCAATTTATGCAGCAGATGATACATCATAAGGAGTTGTAATGCGTAGGGGACGCTTCAAGGTGACTTCAGTCGATCTCAGTCCCAACATATTTATGGATTTTTATATTAGGATCACCGGTTAACCAATGTTAGCAATTTGTTATTGACTAAGAAACTAATTATAGAGTTTTGTTTCAACATGTGTACAACAATTGTCTTATTACATGTTGAGCAGGGTATAGTTTAAGTTGCAATTATGCATTTTTACCATTGTTTCATCAAATTTTTTTACTGAGAAGTAACTTTCAGAATTAGTTATCATGAACTAAAACTAAAGGACATGTGTTTCCTATTTACAGTGATTAAATATCTTGACCAATGGTTTTTTATTATTGGAAAATAACAACATGCTCGTTTAGGTGTGTTTTTACTACTGTCTACTCAACTGCTCATTTATAGTGGTTGTTTTGATGATTTTACAAGTCAAGTTTGGGTAAAGTGGGAGCATAAACGCCTGTCCACTCACCTAAGCCTAACAGGTAACTTATCCTTCAATCTTTCCTTGGAACTATCTGTTGATTTAACATAGCATTTTTTAAATAATATTCCCAACTTATCTAGTTGTAACTATATGTCCATTATAATTATCTAGTTTATCATGTAAACTATCTGTTGATTTAACAGAACATCAGTGCCTACAATTCCTTTTTGGGACTAATCTGAAACTAAATTTGAGATTTAATGAAAGTATATCTGAGACAATTTAGTTTCATTAAATGAAATCTGATAGTAGTTGGTACTGCTATCACTTGCAACCAAATTCAAAAAGAAACCAACTTCTGTTAATACAATTTAATATAGTAGTGGTAAGTAGATATCGTCCCCACGAGAAATTTTTAACGGTAAAGGTTGGCGAGTTTAAAACTAAAACAGAGTAACGAAAGGAGGGTGTTGTTTCCAATTCACAAAATTTAAGAACTAAATAACAAAAATATGAATTTAACAAAAGTGATTGGATCTGAAAATTTTAATGGGAAAAACCTTGGTTTTCAGGTCATTGATGTTATCACGCTAATATGGATCCTCGATATAAAATTTCAATCATTAACAAATATTCATCAGAGATGTTTTCTTTTAAGTGTAATGACTAGAAACATGAATCGTAGCATTCTTATTAAACAACAACCAAGATACGATCATAGGTTTAATTGAATAATAGCTTTACGAATCATGAACCAATGAGCAAGCGAAATGCATGTACGATATGCAATAAATCAAGCAAATATCTCCTTAGAATTTTCGACTCTAACATAAAGAAGGTAATCCTAATTACTACTTGTGATTAGCAAAATTGAACGTCATATTTCGTTAATATAGCGATTGAACAAATTAATCCCTAGTTGCGCACCTAGAAATCAACCAATTCAATTAGAAAGAGTAAATCAGAAGATATTCAATATTCATCAACAACATAAACTTTATTCAAAACATCTCACACATAATAGCGGATAACACGGATCCCCTCAACCAGAAAATAAGTTTAGCTACTCATAATAGAATCGAAAACAAAAGAAATAACAAAGCATAAAGTCTCCATCCCTGGTTCTTTATTGAAAAATACGAAAATACTAAAGGAAGAAGTTCAGAAAACGTAAAAAAACTGAAAAAGAAAACTGCAGAAAACAAAATCTGTCTAAGCTAGCCGCGTGAACAGTAATTCTCCCTCCTTTTATGCTTGTTTTTTCGGTTTCCCTCTTATCTTTCCGTGATTCTCGTTAGATAATATATCCCCCAATTTTAGGAGGTCAATCCCCTTGAAAGATGACAATATAATCTTTAAAGATTGTGAAAATCTCGAATTTGAATATTGAAAATTGATCTGCAAATTTATTTCATCTTTAGATGTGCCCACGCTTAGTCACGGAATTACTGTCAAACTTGGAATTTCGGATTTTCTTCATTCTTTTGCATATTTTTGATTCAATTTTATCTCTAAGGTATTGAAAATCATCTGTAAACAATTATAAGATAATTCTATTAATTTTGGATAATAATTTCAACACTTTAAAGATAATTAAGTATAAAATCAGTGCAAATTGATGACTTAACAATAGTTGAGATAAATATGGATTTGATGCAATCTTTACTGTGTCAACGAAGTATGTTGTAGAACGTTGCATTAATTTCGTGGGGGTTGTAGCTACTCTTTATATTTATTGCATTTAACTCCATTTAATACTCACAATTGCCCCACCGTCTCTTTTTTACCTTTAAAATGGAAAAGCTCAACACAATCGTTACTTGTTAGTCTTTACAATTTGCTTTTTTCCAGTTATCGGGTTCTTTAGAATCATCAAGCTGGGCAAAATACTTCACTTTCTTCCATACATAAGATACAAATTGTTTTTATTTAGTATTATTGCTTTTTCAAGGATTATGTCTTATTATTCTCACAAATATATGCTATGTTTTGTGGCCTATTTTTGTTCCACTAATCATGTAGAGTCTTTACAGGTTATAAAGACTATTCTTCCCTGAATAGTTGTTAGTCACCATTGTTAGTTGTTTTCATTCATCATCGATAGTTGTTCCTTGCCAATAGTTTTCATTAGGATGTGTAGCTTATGTTATTTGGTATATTGTAGAAATAGAATTAATGATGATGAACAGAAAATTGTGATTTTGATAGTCGCTACAAGAGATCAAAAGAAGAGATAAAAAGCAAAGAAGAAAAGAAGGCTTATATGTTGAGTTTTAATAGTTTTATAATGTCTGTATTATAACCCCTCTCTATAAATTTATGTTTATGAAATACTATAGAAATGTTGTACCATTATTACAAAAATGTTATAAATTTTTGTTTCTGAAATACTATAAAAATTTATGTTTGTTTATATTTATCATTTTCTAATATTATTTAATTATTTAATAGTTCTTTTGCTACCAAAATGAAGTAGTATTTTCTTAAATTATTATAAAATTACTCTGCTAAATTTAGTCTTCAAAAAAGATATAAAACAAAGTTATATGCTTCTACTACTTGTTCTTGAAGGTTTGTCTTTACATAATATATATGATGAATAGAAATCTCAAATAAGTATCGTATATATCAAATTTCAGTGGTCTATTCATAAGCATTTTGTGACAAGAATGTATTAAGGAGAAAAATTGTATCAAGAGGTAACCTAAGTAGATATGCTATCAAAAGAGAATCATAGTGTGGGCTTGTCTAGTGCCAAATAATGAATTATAAAGAAACTCATGATATATGCTCCCGAACTTTAGGGAATGACCCAAGTGATTAGTGTATATTAGTTATCCTTAATTTTTGTTGACATATCTTATTGATAGAATTTTACAAAATTAAGTTCATTTTGCAAAAAGTTTATTTTCTCCCAACCTTGTTAAGATGGTTTCGTAACCATGCATTAAAATTTGATTATTTAATATTTACAAATTTATATTTATCTTTTTCTAATATTGTTTAATTATTTAATAGTTCTTTTGTTATCAAAATGTAGTAGTATTTTCTTAAATTATTATATATAAACAAATAGTAATTGAATTCAAGAACATTCTAGCATAAATTACCAATAATGCTGAATATGTGCTACATTTTAAGGTAATTGAATATGTTCTTTTATTATTATTATTATATTTTTTTATTAAAAAATATTTTTTTATTATCTTATAATTATTATTTTATATTAAGATTGCATTGGAATTATCGAGGATATACAAAGAAAAGGTTAATAATTGATACAATAAGTTGATTTTCAAACAGGGTCCATATATTAAATTACAGCTGGTTTCGATTTGCAGCCACCAATCCATTCCAATGGATTAGATAGATAGATATGGCACCGAACTAAAAGCTCTCAAGCATATCGGTTACAGAATCCCGCAGCTTTTGTTATTTGACTTAACCACTGGGAAAGCAAAAACTGTGGAAATTCCCTCCAACGTATAATGTTGACAGCTCTTCTTTACTAGTGGAGATGTCAGCTTATGTTCAATGTATGTATGGGACACTGGTGGGTAGGGTACAGTGAGTGAAGCAGACACAGACACCTAACTACGAGCCCGCCGGGTCGCTTCTGATTCTGAAACCCTTTCAATGCTGTAGAATTGACAATGCCCTGTAAATTATGCGTTTGGATATGCTCTCTCTCCTCTGGATAAGGCCTCTCTGCCAAGTTTTAATCGAGAATGAATGTATGTTCTTTTGCTAGTTGGATCTAGTGTGGACTTCTAAATTTTAAATTTGATTTAATATGATCATGCGTGTGTTATGATCTTTTTTATATACCATGTAATATGAAAATCTCTGATGCAACACCGTTAAAACTTTAATATTTCACGAGTCTAAAAGTTAAGTTGAAAAAATAGTAAGGAGCTTTCCTAACTTAAATGAAGTCACGAGTTCAAACCATCATCATTTATTCAGCCGTTTAAAATTTGAAATTAGAACTTTGCCTCTCGTAAGGAATTTATTCGACTCAAGCAGAGATTAGTCTAAATGTGGATGACTTAAAAATATCTTATCATAATTAGAACTCTCCTAGAACATCTTGTAAGCAACAGCAAAAAAATCTTTATCAATTTACTGGTATAAATAATGTCACGTATTTTAGTGATGTTATCTGTATATTTCTTCTAACCTTATGTCATAAAATAAATAAAAAAATTATTAAAAATTTATAAGTTAAAACAACTTATATTTTTTAAAATTAAGAATGTGGGTCTAGGTTTTAGGGCCTACACTTCCTATTCATCACGACCTCCTTAAAAAGCCCATTGACGTACCAAAAGCTTAATGTCCCGAGTCCTGACCCCCCTCTCTCTCTCTTCTCGTTTCGCTATCTCTTGCTTGCGCGCTCCCTTTCTTGGCTTCGTCGGCATTAAAGGCCTCTTTACCCCTTTCTATGTCCCACTCAAACCGTTCGCATTCACTCACACAAAAAACCAGCCAAAATGCTTCCTTTTTCTTCTTAAAACCAACCCACATTCTGCAATCAATTTCGTCTTTTGCTGCATCAGATCCATTCCTTGGACCTCATTTTCTACTGGGTTAATTCGTTTCACAAATCCCATTTTCGAGATCGAATGAGAGAGTACGAGAAGTGACGTGGAGGGGTGGTGTTTTCTGATAACGGGTACTTTTGTTTTTTCCCTTGTATTGTAACCTGTTTTATTCGTGTTTGCTTTTGTACTTCTTGGGTTTTTTTTTTCTTTCTTTTGCAAAGTCCAAGAATTTGGGCTTCTTTGTTTGATTGTTTTGTATACCATTCTCCTTCTTTTGGCTTAAAGATGGTAACTTTCGTGAAAATTTGTCACTTGATCTGCAGTTTCTTCTTCCAAATTGAGCTCTTGTTTAGAAATGGTTTTCCGTATTTGTTCTGGTACGAATTGATTATATGATTTTGAAGATACTGACTACTCTCGTTCTTTATAATGCTGTTGTGGTGTTGTTATTCTACTTGTGTTTACGATAGTATATTCAATAATGGGGTTTGTGAGCAAATTGTGAGGGCTCGAGTTTACAGCTACAGGTTCGGTATTCTTTCGGTGGTAATGATAACTTTGTTTACTTGGAACCTTCTTTTGACTTTAAAGGCTGTTTTGGGTGTACTTTTTCACATGCCGACATAGCTTTAAGTTGAGTTTCATATTTTAATATTACCTTTTAAGTTCGAATGTCTGATTCTGTAGTATGGGGTTATGCAATGTGTATAACTAGCGAAGTTGTCTAAGTTGGGGAGATTTTAACTGGGGTCTTTGCATTGAATGAAAATTTATGGTTGACTTTTTTTTAAAAAAAAGTTTAGTTCACCAGAAACTGAAATAGAAATATGGTCAACCCATTTGGATGGATAAAATCATTCTTAGCATGAGTACAGGTTGATCATCTGCTACAGTTGTTTCCTGTCCAATCTTTGTCATATGGGCTTTTCTTTTTACCATTCATTGAAGTATATTTCCTTCTATTACTGTGGATTAGGCATTGCTGCTTGGTGTAGTCTTGTTGATTGCAAGTTAGTGCTTACAGAAGATAGATCTTATAGACTCGGCGGATAAATTTGTAACACAGATTCTAGAGCTCAACCTAGTGCATGTATCGTGTAGATGAGCACGGTTATTGAATGCATCAAGTTTTGTTCATTACATATTTACTTTGAGGAAGGACACATGCTTTCCTGTGGTTAAAGTAATTTAAAGAGAAAACCCTATCCTTTAAAATTCTTCAAAAAATTTTATCGACAACTTTTTATAGCTTGAGTTGCATGGGTTGAAATTTGCAAAAAATGGGGCTATGGTCAAATGTTTATTGTTCATCTATAGGGAACACAATTGAAGACATCGAAATGAAGAAAAGAAACGAACAGGAGAAAAGACAAGAGATATTCTTGTTGTTGAAGTATCCCAAGGCTTGCCGAGGAGGAAAATTAGACCCTTAGTATTATCCTGGGCAATGGGGAAAATTGTTACCTTTTCTCTTTTGATGAAATTATATCTTCTATTGTTCTTTTGTAAATTTGCTCTATCCTATGTCATAAGTTATGGAACATAAAGAAGCTTAGACTTTCTGGTTTGTGATTGCTTTTAATATGGATTTTTTATGTGAAGCTCCAACGTTTTCTTATCTAACGATATTGATGACTTTCATCGTAGCAGGTTGATTTAAAAAGATCCAAATGAGAAGTGGTAGTATGATTCTGAGTCATAGGAGACAGTCAAATCAGAATCAGACAAGGGATTGAGGTTTCCCTTCTTGCTTTGAAGAGATTAACAGGTTTTAAGCATATATTTGAGTTATTCTTTTCCGCAAGATAGCATTGGAGCAGATTTGTTGCTATTAGATGTTATGAAATTTTTCACTTGTTAGTTTACATGTTTATTGTCATTTGTCTAAACTTATAAGCTAGCAATGTAGTTAGTTTACAATATATGGGACAATTTTGTCTTGGTAGCTGGTAGCAGATTGATGAAATTAATTTTAAGATTCCAAGATCTTCCTACGTTGCTGTCAGAGGTCTTGAAGCTCATTAATGCGGGCCACAGTGGGTTTTGTGTAGAAAATTATGTGGGGGTTGTGCAAATTGCAGGAAACCCTGGATGGCTATGGAACAGAAGTTTCTATTCTTCTTTTGGCCCTTCACAACTTTATTGTATGAAGATAGTTGTTTGTTGGACACTATCTTCCCTGTAAAGTTGCTGGACTGCAGCTTTTTTCTTTTGTGTGCCTTTCTTTCATTTCAAGTTTGCTATTTCTTCTGCATTTAGTCTTGTTTATTCTTATCCCGCTTCTTTATCTTGGTCAGGGAAGAATTTGATACTTTGTAGACTCCCATTGAGCATCTCTAATCAGCCATCATTAATATGCTTTTATAGAGTGACAATTCTGTGAAGGTTGGAAGATGGCTTTTCATTCTGAAGAGGAAAAAACAGAGGACTACCTATTCAAGATTGTTTTAGTTGGTGATTCAGCCGTTGGAAAGTCAAATTTGCTTGCAAGATTTGCCAGGAATGAGTTCTATCCCAACTCAAAATCAACAATAGGAGTAGAGTTCCAAACTCAAAAGTTGGATATTAATGGGAAGGAAATCAAAGCTCAGATCTGGGACACAGCAGGTCAGGAGCGGTTCAGGGCTGTTACTTCTGCATATTATAGAGGTGCGGTGGGAGCTCTTCTGGTCTATGACATCAGTAGACGCCAGACTTTTGATAGCATTGGCAGATGGCTTAATGAACTTCATAGTAAGACTGAAATTCCACTTTGTTAACTTGTAGACCTCCTTCCATTTTCATTTTCCTTAACATGTCACATACTTCTCTTTGAGTATATTTACACCATGCTTCAATGATGTAATTTAGACCTATGAATTTTAAAAGATTTTACTCAACAATTATTGTATTACCTTTTCCCGTTTCCATTGACCAGCTCACTCTGACATGAACGTCGTAACAATACTTGTCGGCAATAAGTCTGATCTCAAGGATGCCAGAGAGGTACCAACAGCAGAAGGCAAGGCCTTGGCAGAGGCACAGGGTTTGTTCTTCATAGAAACTTCGGCTCTCGATTCCTCCAATGTGGTTACTGCATTTCAGACAGTCGTTAAGGAGATCTATAACATATTAAGCCGGAAAGTTATGTCATCTCAAGAACTCAAGAAACAAGACGCCCCTGAGATGGGGGTAGGGAAAACCGTGGTTTTACAGGGAGAAGGTGGAGGGGAGGGTAATGAAGAAGCAAAAACAGAAGCTAAAGCAGGGGGTTGTTGTTCATCTTAAAGCCATAGAATAGTAAAACGCAGGCTTACATCTTTTGCATGTTTTCCCTGTCTGAAACTGCCAATCATTCCTTGTTCTACATTGTCAGTTCCTCGACTCTGTCCTAGATAGAGATGGTTTGATTGAGTAGAGAATTGTGTAAATGACCTGAAATGGTTGAAAAGAATAACTCTGTTTAAAATTAAGGTTCGTTCTGAGTGCTGATCATGTTCAATGTCCATAAATAGTAAGAAGTCTGCGGAGATGTAGGATATGAAGTGAGATGTCCTGATGTAGTCAATTTAATTATATAAAATGTGATAAATTGTTTTTTTATTATTTAAAACAATACTATACCATTATCAAACTTCATACTAATTTTAGTATGGTATTCTCAATTTTATTTTTTTTACCTTGCTTTATTTAATCATGTTAATAATTAAGCAAAGTTAAAGGTAATGGACTCTTGCTAAACTAAAAAATAAAATGGATTAATTTTCCTTTTTTAATAAATTTTAACTCAAAATATATTAAAAGCATTTTTTAAGAGAGTCATTAATTATATGCAATCTTATCTTTACAGCTTAAAAAAAAGCTATTTATCTTAACCGTTCTTAATATTTTATAAACTTTGTATAAAATAAAAAAGTTCTTATTTTTGTTTATTTTTAGGCTGTTATATAGAATAAAAATAAATAAAATATAGGCCTTCTTTGTTGTTCTTTATGAAGTCGATAGTAAATTTTATTTTGTTTTATTTTATTTTTTACAAGGATAAAAATAGATTATATTTTATGATTTATAAGGATGAAATCTGGACAAATATCTACCGTACTTTTATCTAAGACCGGTCTTACTATTTAAATGACTCGAACGTGTGACTTTTTAAATAAAAATAAAACAAAATAAAATTTACTAT
>JANIJH010000003.1:6566683-6581686 GCA_024520975.1 Erythroxylum areolatum
ATAAAATAAAAAAGTTCTTATTTTTGTTTATTTTTAGGCTGTCATATAGAATAAAAATAAACAAAATATAGGTCTTCTTTGTTGTTCTTTATGAAGTCGATAGTAAATTCTGTTTTGTTTTATTTTATTTTTTATAAGGATAAAAATAGGTTATATTTTATCATTTATAAGAATGAAATCTGGACAAATATCTACCCTACTTTTATCTAAGACCGGTCTTACTATTTAAATGACTCGAACATGTGACTTTTTAAATAAAAATAAAAAAGTTTACCAACCATCTGCGAAGGAACAAACTGTTATTTTCACTGAATTATATTCTTTATTTAATTAGGCCCTACCTACATGTCTCCTAGCGAGTCCAAATCATAGATGGCACCTAGAAACGTCAATTTAGGGAAAAACAGAGGAGGATTCCTCTTCAGTATAGGAAATGGAGACCAAATAAATAAATAAATAAATAGTGATGATGATTCCCATTTTCAGATGTTGCCATGAAAGTGACCTTGACAGCTCCGTGTATTAATTCGTTGAGCACCCCCACACGTTCATGACTTGCATGCACGTTTTAGTCTCTTTTCCCACATTACTCCTTCACGCATTGGAATGAATGACATATTTGTCTCCTTTCATCAAGTAAAACGACATTTCATTTCATTTTAACCCAACTTGACATACTACACTTTAGTAGTTACAGTCATCCTCCTTTCATTTCTTTGACTTTAATGATTAGTGGATACGAGTCAAATTATGCTCTAATAACTCTTAATCATCGGTGATTAGCGAGTAATTAATACTCGACAGAACAAAAAACAATGTACGTGTCTGCACATGTAAACAGCTCAGCCCTGCAATGAACTGCACCTTAAATAGAGTAGGGATCACATCGATCATGAAAGCCGACCAGCTAACCGTTAGATTTGCCCAGCAGCAATGGCGGTTGTCTGATAAGAATTCAATTCATGTCAAATCAGAGTTTTAAGACATAAGTTGAGAAGATCAGACGATGAATGAGTAAATCTTAATTTAACCGTATAATATTCCACTTCCAATGTTTCATGCTGCTTTTAAAAAACAGAAAAGACAGGTATGGTCGAGAAAGAGTTTCGTTGAAGATTGATGTTTAAGATTGTGTTCGGTCCTCTTCTTACCTACAAATGTTATTGAAACTGGTGTTAGGTTATTTTAGTTGCTTATTTAAAAGATAAAATAAAAGTATACTTTCATCCTTATCCTACCCAAATTTAAATAATAATGTCAAAATAAACTTTTTTGTTATAAGTATAAATGTTTTAAAAATTAAATTAAAAAATTAAAAAATAAAAATTAAAGATTCAATTATTATTAAACTACCTATATCAAGCAAAAATTGAAAAAAAATAAAAAGAATAAAAACAAGAATAAAGAAAAATTGTCATTATTTATTGAAAAATTAAAATTTAATTAAAAATAGATTAATAAATAAAAATTAACAAACTTATCCTAATTCATAAAAATGATTAATTTTAATAAAATAAGCTAAACAAAAAAATTAATTTAGTTCAAAAATTTTATAATTGAACTGATTAAATATAATTTATAAAAACGATTAATTTTTAATAAGAGAAGTTAACAAAATAAATTTCACCTAAAAATAATAAGTTAAAAATTTTTATAATTGATCCGATTAAATATAATTTATAAAAACAATTACTTTTTAATATTAAAATAAACTTGATATAAAAAATAACCAGTTCAAAAATTTTATAATTGAACCGATTGAATCTAATTTATAAATACAATTAGTTTTTAATAAAGGGAGTTATTAAAAAAGACTTAACCTAAAAGAATAATAAGTTTGAAATTTTTATAATTGAATCGATTTAATTTTTTAATCATTAATAAATAATTTACTATTACACACTTATATTTTTGGTGTGAAATGCTGACTTCTCATGTAAGTTTAAATAAATGATACACGAATACATTAAAATATTTAAATTAAATCACTATATAATATTTAAGTTAAATTTAAATTTCGATAAAAATATAAAAAATAAAAATCTAACTTTTACCTTATATTTTCTTCCGTTTCATTACATCTACCATTCATTACACACATACACCAGAGTGCTTTAACATACTTTTGACAAGAACCAGAACGCTTGGTAGATCATACTTTTGACAAGAACCAGAACGCTTGGTAGATCAAACTGCAGGAAGAAGTTGAAAAATGTAAACACAAAAACCTATTTTTAAGGTTTGTTTTGTATCACATTGTGTCACCAAGGTACATAAGACAGTAACTCTGCGTATACCCACAAATCTGATTTTACATCTTAAATGAAATTCCAAGAAAACCTATAACAGTAAAACCTCAAACCCAAACCTTTTATGGCATTCCTTGTGACTGCTCTCTATGACAAATTCATCAAAAAAGATTAAAAAAAAAAGGAAAACAGGCAAGTCGATTAGCCTAATCACGTCTTCGTACAAACTAAAACATCTGGATCAGGAAATTATATGGGATTCACATCATCAGAAAGCTTCAACTATGATACCTTTATTGACAGTCACTTATCATCCTATGCAGCAATTCCTGAAACAAAGAAAGACCTCAAGCCTGTAAGGTAAAGAATGATCAGAACGAAATGTTCCAGAATGAAAGCAAAATAATGAGGCAAAGAGCACGGATTTAGAATCTCATATACTTAAGTTCCACATGTTAATGTCATGAACGCGTTTTCTTAAGTTACTGTGATAATTAACAAGCGTAAGCAATCAAATATATCAAGTCTCAAGGCATTGCTAAGCAATCTGGCAACTAAATGGCTTTTGTTCATTAGATGGTAACTAGCAAAGCTTTCCCGCAACGTGAAGTCGGGAAGTGTCTAATGATATGACGGCTGGCAAACAGCTGCCAGTTGATGCTGAATATGTGCATGGAATCATGAATGACCAAGACAAATAACCGAATCACTAAAATTTTGACTTCAAAAATAGAACAAGATACTGTTAGCCATTCAAGTGCAAGAGATCATTTTCCTTCACGTTATGACCGAAACTTCATCAGCTCAAATTCTTCATACTTAGCTTTATATGAGTGTCAAAAAAAAAGACAAATTTGGAAAAGGGAAAAGAGTACAAAGATTTTAAGAGTTGATAATCGTGGCAGAATTTACTTACCACTATCTGATTGTCTATTGGCAACACTATAACCACCAACATTACCGGTAGAGTTTCTTTTCATAACATCTGCATTTCCAAGCCCAAAGCCAAATGAGGCAGATCGATCTATCTCGGGTGAAGATCTCCAAGTGGGATCTCCATAGAATGAACCATTGTCTTCAAATTCTGTGTAAGCTCTGTCATAACCACCAGCATTTAAAGTTGCAAGTGATGCCATTGATGCAACACTTGTCCCACTGTTTCTTCCATACCCAACCACTCCTAGACCAAAGCTGAAATTCGCATTGACATTAGTAAGGCTGCCACTGTTATAGTTGGCACTAGCACTTTGACCAGAATTAGCAGAGGATCCCCAGAGTGGTCCAATGCTGCCATAGGAACCCATCCCTGAACTCCCACTCCCAGAACCCATAAGAGCATTAGAATTTATTGAGTTTGATGCTTGATGAATGCTCCCATTAGCCCACAAACTTCGAGAAGTTGAACTTAACACAGAACTATTCCCCCCATTGCCTAAACCATGAGCAAATGGACTATCATACCTGCTTGAATTTACATTATATGAAGGGCTGAGTCGTCCATATCCAAGGTTAAAAGAAATGTTTGAATTTTCTCCGAAACTTGGTCCCAAACTTTGCTCCAAGTTAAGATCGAAGCCATAACCAGCACCGAATGGAGAAAAGTTACCCCGACCAACAGTAACAGGACTAAACCTACCATCAATTCTAGTTCCATATCCTCCCCCTGTACCTGAATTATATCCTTGAGTGTAACCATTGAGAAGGCTGGCGACTCTACCAGGACTATAATTAATCCCACCAAATTGGTTTCGAGTTGGCCCAGGTGATAGTTCTTTGGGAACAGCTCGCTTGACCTCCACCATTTTACCATTTAGTTCATGGAAAACATTGTGCAACACTTTATCTACTGCTTCCTCTGTATCATAAGTAATAAAACCAAAACCTCTTGGCCTTTTCGTGTAGTGGTCATACATTACCACAACATCTGTAATTGTGCCAAACTGATCAAAGTACTTCTTAAAATCACCTTCTGTGACTGTGGATGCTAAACCTCCTACAAATATCTTCTTTGTGCGTGCATGACCAGGTGATCCATAGATGCTGCTGCTGTTTCGGTTCAAAACATTCTGATCATCTCTAGGAACTGCCTTCTTTGCCTCAACCTGAGAAGAGGAAGCATAATAGTGAAAACAGGCACCATTATACTATCTACAGAACCAAGCATCTGAACTTATGGAGTTCTTGAAGTCCAATTCGACTATGAGCAAACCAAAGAAACAACACCAAATATTAATTGTAAGAAAGTGATTAAGTCATTGCATATCCTCGTGCCTTCCAATTCAATACCCACATGCAAAGCTCATCCTTCCTTCAGATTTACTATGATCACATCCTTCTGTTGATATAACAATGAATACTTATTACATGGTTCAATCCCAACTTCTGAACTTTGCCCGAAATTGCAAAGATATAAAAACTTAAAAAGGAGAATGCTTGTTTGCTCTCGTAAAATGGAAATCAATACTATACAGTTTCTGGCAACAAATCATATTTTACTTCACCTGTATTTAGATCTCTAGTCAATGAAATGCCTACAATTACATTGAAAATAAGCCGACCTATTACATTTTGTCTAGCCAATAGAGAAGCATAAATCGTCCCTGATCATCCCCCATTAAATAAAACATAGTAATTATGATGGAGCATATTAATTCCTTGATGATCACCAATAAGAATGAAAAGTTGAATGAAGCTCACTGATCCATGCTCACGAATCAAAATCAGTTATCAAAGCATTGATATAAATTAGTATTATTGAGAATTTAGCATAACGACTCACAGTTCTACCATCTATGAGGTGCTTTTCCATCACAACCCTCTCGGCAACACCAGGATCAGCAAAAACAACAAAGCCAAAACCTCGTGCTCGGCCTGTAGCCCGATCCTTCATTATCACAGCTTCCCTAACTTCTCCAAAAGCCTGGAAATACTCCTTAAGACGGTCTTCATTTGTGTCCCATGAAATACCGCCGATGAACAACTTTCCAAGCTCCATTTCCATTCTGCATATGAATCCCATCAAGAAAATCTCATCAAACAGGAATCCAAAAGGAATAAAAAACGGTTCGACGATCTTCTGAAGACAGAAACTTGTTTTAAACCAATCAAACCCCGGATCTAAATGATAACACATAATCGGATGCCATCAAACCAATTACAATGAAACAGTCAGTACCATGATATAACTCAGACAACAGAAGACATAATCCGACTTCGTCAGACACCGTCAGATATAAGATACCATAATGCAGAATTGCAGATTAGAGCATGCGAAAGAGAAATACCTTTTAAAGTTGGAAAAAAAAAAAAAGCTTTGGATATATACACAATTATATATCAGAAATGGGCACTCTTGGATTCAATCCAAAGGCATATGCGACCTCTCACCGATCAACGACAACCCAGGACTCCTAAAGAAACAAAACAGAAAAGCAATCAAATTTTAAAACAAGTTAGTTGAGGCTCCAAAACCCAGAAGTTATATTGACCAAGACATCCAAAAAAAAGCCAGATTTTTTATGTCATCTTAGATTAAACTTGTACCAGAGAACGAACACCCAGATTGAAAACTGATATAAGCTAAGATCTGAGAAGAGGCATATGTAGAAGAGAGGCCAAGATAGGCCCTCTTTTTTGCTCTTTCTCTCTCTCTTTTTTATAATTACTGTTTCTGAAGCAATTGGATATGCTTTATATAAGTAATCAATGGATTTTATGTCGCACACAAACAGCATAGAAATATATGCAACATATATAAATATGTAGAGAGAGAGAGAGAAAGTGGTGAAAATGGGTTTGCTACAAAAAATGGCAGGATTATACATATATTATATATTATATAGTACAATGTGTACATATCGTGAGAGAGATGAGGAGGTTTTTGGCTATGCTCGTGTAGGAACTAAGAAAGTCTCAAAGGAGAAGATGAAAGATGGCGACTTTCATTTATCTTTTCTTTTCCTTTTTCTTTTTCTGTTTAGTTTCTATTTTTCAAATTTGCCCAATTTTAGTTTTTATAATTAAATTTTGCTTTCATTCTCATATTTCTCACGTACCCTTCCAACTTCCCAATTTCTCAAAGTGTTCATCTTCATCCCTTAGATTGTCATTCACTTCTTGTCCTGGAAATAAAAAATGTCCCATTTTCACTTCTTGGTATTTTGATTTTCATGACCCGGAAAATAAGGAGATAA
This sequence comes from Erythroxylum areolatum, assembly GCA_024520975.1. Classification (NCBI taxonomy): domain Eukaryota; kingdom Viridiplantae; phylum Streptophyta; class Magnoliopsida; order Malpighiales; family Erythroxylaceae; genus Erythroxylum; species Erythroxylum areolatum. Next base: position 6,573,126 of record JANIJH010000003.1, read on the forward strand.
TGTGGAATCTTCACATCGAGATGATTACGACACAAACGATAACCCAGAAAAAAAGAGAAAGATGTGGAGTTTACAAACTGTCAACCAATACCAAACAAAAAGTCAGGTGAAGATGTTCAATGTAATTTTGAATACATAAGAATGTATTTTACTTATTTATGATGTAATAAATAAAATGTTCAACTGATAATTTCTTAGTGAAAACGACTGAAGAAAGTTTTCAATGATTACTGTTGGATATGGTAATTGCTTCAAACGGAGGTAAGGGATGAAGAAGAAATGTGAATCCTTAACACATTATCACACTTTTGAACAAAGTTAAGAACTGAGGAATTGATGGTGAAGATGTTATAAAGTTTGTAGGTGAAACTGAGAAGTCCATTATAGGTGGATTTACCCAAATAATAATTATAAAAAAAGGGGCTTTCATTGTTATGACTATAACACCTTCACAATATACATATTAAAAAAATGAAAAAAAAGGAAATGTGTGAAAGACAGAGAGGATTGGTTTGCCTGTCCTCCCACTCATCCAAGGGAAGGCAACAGATAGATTCACGTCACAACCACACTAAAACTCTATTCCATTTGGTGCATAATGCACATGCAAATCACAATTCTATCATCTCAAGATTCTCTTCTTGCTTTTTCCCTATTTTATTATTCATAAATGATAAGTTACAATTATAACTCAGAAAAAAATTCCTCCAAATTATAAAAAATAAGTAATTTAAATCACAAAGCAAAATTTACAATTTTTATTAACACCCGTTATGAATTCCGATAATACGCGAGGTTTGGAGAAATTTAATTAATAGAGAAACTGTTTAACTAACATACTAAAATATTATAACTTAATATGATTTAAATCGAACTTATCATTTAACTTTCGGTTACTCAACTCATCAATTAAGTTAATTATAAGACGATTATTATATAGTATATACATCTAATGATTTTGTTAATATGCATCTAAAAAAAATAAAATCTAAATTGAATAAGAAGGTTCTAAAAAAAATCATTATTAAATGATAATTGAAATATTTTACTTGTATTATGAATTGTTTCATCTTCATAAAAGTATTCACATCAAACATATTACTTCTTTTATATCACTATTAAATTTTGATTTATAAATTTGTTTTTGGAAAATAAATAATTTAATATTTAAAACTATTTCTTTTTATATAATCTCATAATCAAGTTTAATTTAAAAAAAAAGGTCCAGGAATTAAATTAAGAGGAGTGCGTGACAATGGCTACAGGATAAGATGGTGAGGTTTTTGGCTTCTTAGCATCACATAAAGGCATAGAGAGGAGAGTGATACATACGGATCTCCGATCTCCGATCTCCATCCATTGGACCACACCATATTTCTGTTGGATTTTAGCTATTTATATACAATTTTAACCGTATCCTCTGAAGGAATAAGTGAAAAAGGTCACATATCAAAAGAGAAACTATAAGAAAAGCTTGAAGTTTACGTCTCGTGGATAATATGAGACGATAAACATTAACTTCATTAGTCGGTTTAATTATAAAAATTTTAAATTGTTTAATTTTTTAGTTTGATTTATTTTTTTAGCTTTTATTATTAAAATCTGATCGATCTATTAATTTATTAGTCAATTTTTATTAGTTAATCAATTTTTATAAACTAAAATAAATCAATTAATTTTCATTTAACAATCTCTCTTGTCAATTAACCTTCAAATTATTTGATAAATAAGGACAGTATTTTTTAATAATATTTTAAATTCTTTAATTTTATTCAAATTTTAATTAATTTTATGACCATCTAATATCGATCGAATGTTTTAAATCTTAAACCTCTTATTCTAATAATTTAACTTTCGAATCGATATTTAGAACTTTAGTTTTAGATTATTATACGTAATATAAAAGATGTGGTAAAGTTTGATTTAATCGAGTTTGGAATTAAATTTAATTAATTTGAATTAAAAAATTTAAATTAAACTAATAAATTTCAATTTTAATAAAAAATTTTCAAAGTCAACCAATTGTTAGAAAATTAAATGAACACAACTTGAAATTAGTAAAGCAAATTCAACTAAGGCTTAAGACATGTTAGACCATAATGACCCTTGCAGTTTGTGTTGATCCGACATGTCCTATGGGTCTTGACATGGCCGGTTCTGGATTCCTGCTGGGCTGTAAACCACCTGTAGCTTAAAGAAAATAGGTCTTTAGTCTATTTCGACTTGCTGGCATTGAAAAGAATATTATTATAGACTATGTCTTCTTAATTTATTTGGTAATTGAATAATAAATTCGGACCGACCCACATGTTTCCAATAATTCAAAACTTAGGTGATTATTAATCACAATGTTTCTAAGGTCTAGGTGCTCAATCTTAAAACACATGCATGTCCAATTACATCAACTTTATGAACATGGTTTTAGGTAAGTTTGTTCCAACCATATTGTTAGAAGGTAGTTGGTGAAATATCAGCTGATTTACTTCTTATTCTTATATTAAAATTTCTCATTTTTTAGTCATTTAAGTCCACAATATTATACGATAATAACTATCTTTATAAAAAAGAAAGGTTAATAATATTAAATCGTCGTAAAATTGATTAAAATTAAAGATAGATAATAAGAAAAATATAAAATTTAATTAAAAAAATCTGGCCGATGAAAATTAATCATTTTTTAATTTATAAAATTGATTAATTATTTAATAAATTGATCGATTTTTAATAATAAAAATTGTTAAATAAATAGATCTGAATTGGTTAAAAATTGAATAAATATGAAAATTTTAAAATATAATTGAAGAAGAATGTTATTGTCCATAAAAAATATAAAGTTTAATTAAAAAATTATTCGATAAAAATTAATTATTTTTTAATGTATAAAAACTAACTAATTATTTAATAAATTAATCGATTTTTAATGATAAGAATCGTTAAATAAATTGATTAAAAATTGAATTAAAAAGTTAAATTACGTGTTTGACTTGGTTTTAATGAGATTAAGATCGAATTTGCACCTTTTCTTTAAAAAAAATTCCAATTTAAACTCCAACTATTTATTTAAAATTAAAAAATTGTAAGTCAAAATATCATTTAAAAATTTAATTTATAAAAAAAATAATTAGGGCAGCGCGGCTTAGGCATTAATTTTCGGCCGGCCGGTGCCTTCCCTAGACATTTACGAGTCTTTCTTTCTCCCATAAGCCTCTCCTCCCCGCAAAGCTGTTCTTAAACCCTAATTGTGCCAACCATGCTAGAAAGTTTAAACGCCTCTCTCTGTTAAATGTTACATACTTCAAGAATGAAGTCTCTGATATCCCTCATTTTTCCATTACCCATCTCCAGAGCTAAACCTTCTTTAGTTATCTTCCTTTTACCATCAAAAAGATACAATTTTTACTCCAACCCAGTTGACCCCAGTTCTCTCCAACTCAAATCTTACATGGTTTCGGCGAAGTCCTTGGCTTTTACGTCCCGTCACAGAAGTCTACACTCACAAGCGTCCTGTCGTTTTCCTTTTTCGTCTTCAGGCGCAATTCACGTGATTGTTGGTACCATGTTCTCTGGCAAAACTACCACTCTTTTGCGGCCAATTCAATCGGGAAGAGGACTTGGCAGGTTTTTAGTTGTTCTCTGTCGTTCGTGTTTATCTTTGATATATATGTGACCTGGGTTTGGGGTAAATTCTTGTTCTTTGGCTTGTGTTTCTCTATTTGATACGTGATATTAGTTTTTTTGTTGCTTATCTTAGATTGATGTTTGCGCCTAAGAAACTAATTATATTTTGTTCCCTTCTTTGTTGTGGAATGTGCATTTTTATCTTTGTGTGACCGGAAATGAGTTTTTTGCGGTGTTTTCCTCTCTTTTTGGCGTGATTTGATGGGAGACTTTTTGGTTCATTTCTTTCTTGCACTGAGGAATGTGGTTATCAGCGCTTAGATATTACCAGCTTTCAGGTTAAAAGCGTACTCAATTTGGATAAAGCATTGAAGAGTCTTTGTTCAACGGGAAGTTTGAGTGAAGCTGTCGGGCTATTATGGCGTACTGGTTCAATTGTAGATGAAGGGACATATGCTGTTTTGTTGCAAGAATGCATATTTAGGAAACAGTATAAGAAAGGGAGAACAATTCACGCTCAAATGGTCATTGTTGGCTATCTTCCTCATGAATACCTGAAGACAAAATTGCTGATATTGTATGCAAAATCTGGCGATTTGAAAACTGCGCATGTGTTGTTTGAAATGTTGATAGAGAAAAGCTTGATTTCCTGGAATGCAATGATTGCTGGCTATGTGCAGAAAGGGCTTGAAGAGATGGGATTGAATCTTTATTTTGAAATGAGACGAAAGGGATTGACACCAGATCAGTATACATTTGCATCAATTTTTAGAGCTTGTGCTGCTTTGGCAATACTGATGCATGGAAAGCAAGCCCATGCCCTTATGATAAAGTTCCATATTAGAGAAAATGTTGTTGTTAATAGTGCCCTTATGGATATGTATTTCAAGTGCAGCAATCTTTCTGATGCACGCAGGGTCTTTGATAAATCATCAAACAGAAATGTAGTTACCTGGACCTCTTTGTTATGTGGCTATGGCCAACATGGAAGAGTTTCAGAGGTATTGGAATTATTTTCCAGGATGAAAGATGAAGGTTTCAAACCAAATTATGTTACTTTTTTAGCAGTCCTTTCTGCCTGTAACCATGGAGGTTTAGTTGATGAAGGTTGGGATTATTTCTCTTCTATGGAAAGGGATTATGGTATACAACCTAGAGGGCAGCATTATGCAGCCATGGTTGACCTAATAGGTCGTGCAGGGAGGTTACAAGAAGCCTATCAGCTGGTTTTGAAATCACCTTTTAAGGAACACTCAGTTTTATGGGGTGCTTTGCTTGGTGCTTGTAGAATTCATGGAGACATAAACCTTGTGAAGCTTGCAGCTACGAAATTCTTTGAAATAGACCCAGCAAATTCTGGAAAGTATGTTGTCTTATCTAATGCCTATGCAACTTATGGGTTTTGGGATAGTGTTGCAAAAGTTAGGGGAATGATGAGAGAATCAGGGATATTAAAGGAACCTTCTTATAGTAGGATTGAGGTTCAAGGGGAGGTCCATTTATTCTTAATGGCCGACAAATCACATGCAAAATTTGAGGATATAAATGAAACAATTTTTCAAATGATCTGCGTTTTAAAGGATGCCGGCTATGTTCCTGACATAAGTTACTAATAATCGAAATGAAGCTTGTTGACTTTATATTTTTATCCCTAAATAAGGTTAAAGCTGGGTTAATTGTTAGAGTCAAAAGCTGGAGTTCACTGTCTTCTGACTTGTTGGATAGGTATGGTACACAAGGTGTGTTGTACAATGTTATACATAAATGTACCGTGAAGTTGTTCATAATTATGTTATCATAGCTATGTAAAAAGTCACAGCCTATAGGAATGTTGCAGCAACTTCTAGGACACAAAGAGTGGCAAACAAATTTCTGTAAACTTTTGTTCATTCAACAAGCAAAAAGGTCGAATTCAGTTAAAGGGAAAGGAAGAATCGCAGGCAATATGGTTGGCATGTTTTTATTAGGAAATTGGTATGGGTTCTTCATGCTCGAGTTCTTGACCACTTATCATTTTATTCTGAATCAAGCATTGCCAACACGGTGCACATGCTTTAGTTTTGCTTCCGAAGTCTAATGACATTCTTGGTGAGTGCTTGGTATTTTCTAACCTATAGGATGGGCTTGCTGTTTTCAATATTTTATCTTCAGTTAAACTGTTTGTTTGTGTGCTCTCCTGCAGCCTGACTTTTACTTCCTAGGAAGCTTGTTCTTTCCCATATAAATAAGCTAGTTTCTTCTTACTTTGTCTTACTCTGTATTAGTGGTGGGATCTTGCACCTGCTTTCTGTTGATATGTTTTCATTATATTATTTGTTGCTTGCCTCCACACCCTCCTGGGGTTCTTCTGTCAATTTATTTTCCAGGAACTTTAGGGTTCTGTCGTGAGTGAAACTGTAGTTTATGAAGATTATAAATTGTATGTTTTCAAATCTTGATTGTATAATTGGTGCCTTCTGGGAGTAGAAATTGATTGATTAATTCCATGCTAATATTTCTGGCATGCAGGAAGGTGGAAATTATGAAATTGAGCAAGGACACAAGATGTGGATTTGATTCAATATTTACCGACGATGGGGTGAAATTACCACGTTGGAAATTGTAATACTTGTCATTATTTGGATAAAAATTTGATTCTGATGCTTATGATCAGGTATTTTAATGCCACGAATATGACATCTTTCTTTTACTGTCAGAATGTTTATGAATACATGATTAGATCCACGTTATTAATCATAGGAAGGCACTGTTTCCACTTTGACATTTTAATTCATGATATTCTTTCTCTAAAGTAAAATTACAACCAAAAATCAAGATGCTTGGATTTGTGCTTAATGGTTTCTCTTATAGTGACCGATGACATGTAGATGGTGATAACTAGACGTTATCAGCGTTGCACAATTCTTTGGAGACCGTGAAGCTGCTGATGTTGGTAGTAAAACTATATTAGTTGCTGACCTTGATGGTGACTATTTGAGGTATTCTCCACACACAGTAGTACTATTTGCAACCACGTTGTGCTCAATCGTTCCCCTTTCGGTAGACCTTTATTTAATCCAGTGCTGTTTAACTTTCGTCGAAACGACATGTTGACAGTTGATTGAAATATTGTCTGCAGGAGTAGATTTGGTTCTGTTCTGGACGTAATTCCTCTTGCTGATTCCGTAACATTGTAAACTGTGTTAAGTCTTCAATTCCGGCTAATTGGTTCAGTAAATCCAAGTATTAGAAGTTAGTTTTTAAATAAGATAAATATTGGGTAAAATATTTAGGATTAAGGAATCTTAAGCTATACATACGACATTTTTAGAAAATAAAAACATTTTCATTTGCATTTATGAAAATAATAACATTCTCATCCATATATTTATGTGGGGTTCATACAAATATATTAATGAGATTTAATGAAGCATAATAGGAACACTATAACCGAAACAAAAAATCTGATCTTCAATCACAGGATGAAATTGAAAAATCCTAATCCCTTAAGCATTGAATTTGGGGCAATATTTTTCTATAAAAGGTCGCTTATTCAAAATTAATTGAGATAAAATTTGATTAATTTATGCAACAATTTGTTAGATATTATCTACTAAAAAAATTCATGACAAAGGAGTAATAAGAATCAAGATTATGGTCTATTTTGCTTAAGAGTTTCCTTTTTCTCTTACTTTCTTTATTTTATTTTATTTTAAATTTCATGTACTACAATGTATTCGCATTTTCTCTTACTTGGTTTTCAATATTTAATTCTCAAATCTTAAAACGACATGTCGTTTCGTGACGTCTCAGTGCGAAAACGTCTTATTCCCCTTGAGCTCCAAGGCTGACCTAGTTCTCTGAGTTTGGCAAATATTTTTGCTACAAAGCGGCGCAAGAAGGGTCGTCACCAACTGACCCATCACCCGGCTCTGCTCAAATCGGATTACAAAGGCTTCTGTTTCACGTTTGTATTGCTCTTTCGTTCTCTTGTTACAGATTACTACCCTCAACATAAAAGGTGACTATTTATCTTCTTTCTCATTCTCAACATGCTTTCTTTGACCAATCCCACTTCCCATTTGATCTTTTAAATTTTGGGTTGCTTTTTGTTTTGTGAGTTATGATTATGTTTCGATAAGGGTCAGTTGATTTGCATTTATTGTGTTGGTGTAGATTCTTCTATTTACGGGTTCTTTTTGTTTATGCATGCTAATGTGAGTGTCTCTGAAGATTCGATTTGGAGACTCTTTTCAGCAGAACCTTGTGTGTATCCTGTGGTATATATTGTTGCCATTACTATCCTGCTTGACGGTTTATTCATACCTACTTTCAAGATTTGTGTCGAGCTTGATTTGAAATTTAAGGATGTGTGCTCATAATGCGAATGGTTTTTAAGCTTTAGTCTTTGTGGTTTTTGTTCCTTCTTAGATGTTTAATTTCATGAGCATTGCTATTTGCTTGCAGAAGAATTAGGTGAAATACAATCGAGCTTGTGAATTTGTTTAGTGACTAGAAGAGGACTGGACAAACATGGAGGAGCAGTCAGAAAAGGCATTGATGAGGAATTTGCAAAAGGATAGCCAGTTGTGAAAATGAATATAGTTTGCTCCTCCATGTTTGTCCAATCAGAAAAGGCATAGATGAGGAATTAACTAAAATAAGAATAAAAATAATATTAATTCATTCAAGTTTTGAACTGTCAAATTCTAATATTCTAATGATCTCGATGTAAGATAGTTTTTTCTTGAAAATAGGATCTCTTGTGTTCTTTATTATTATTGAATTATTATTTTATATTTTATATTTTTAATATAGTTTATTATTTTAACAAGTGGATTTACATCTCTCCCTCTCTTGATTGTTTAGTGTGTTACTTGTTTGCTGCATTAAGGGTATAACAGTGATATCATGCTAAAGATTTTAGAAATTGTTGTTTAATTTTCAGGACTCTCGCCATCGCG
>JANIJH010000003.1:6637245-6654913 GCA_024520975.1 Erythroxylum areolatum
GAAATGGGATTGGTCAAAGAAAGCATGTTGAGAATGAGAAAGACGATAAAGACTCACCTTTTATGTTGAGGGTAGTACTCTGTAACAAGAGAACGAAAAAGCAATACAAAAGTGAAACAGGGGCCTTTATAATCCGATCTGATCGGAGCTCGGTGATGGGTCTGAGGGGTCAGTTGGCGACGGCCCTTCTTTGGAAGTTTTGTAGAAAAAAATTCGCCGATATCACGGAAATTGATGCCATTTATTTGGCCTTATCACTCGCTTTTTGCACATTCAGCCTTGGAGCTCTCAAGTTCTTGGGGAATATGACGTTTCGGCACTAGACGTCACTAAACGACATGTCCTTTGAAGATTTGATAATTAAATATTAAAATCCAAGTACAAGATGATGCGAATACATTGTTGTGAATTCATTAAATCAAAGGAAAAATAATTTCACAGAATAAAGAAAGCAAAAGAAAAAGGGCAATTATTAAGCAAAATAGACCATAATCTTGATCCTTATTACTTCTTTGCCATCAGTTTTTTTAGTAAAAGTTATTTAATATCTAATTCATATTTTTAAAACTTACTTGACAAAGACACAAAGAATCAATTAATGTTATTTATTGAAAATATTTAATAATTATTATACAAATTAGTTAAATTTTATCTCAAAATTAAATTTTAAGTAGGGTATTTGAACTTAAATTTTGAGTAAACTTGATGTTTTTTTTAAGCTCGATCTCGATCCGATCCCAACTAGTTAATTCGAGCCTTGATTACTGATCAGATCCTATGCAAGTTGGTCCAAAGGGAGGAAATGCCTTGAATGAGATTGCATACCTATAAGTTGGAAAATATATTTGAATATAAGGAGGGGAGGGATGATCTTAACATGAAACATCATATGTTGAAGTAAACATTAAAAAAAAAAAAAAACTGACTTCTGATTCATTTCGTGGTGGGTGTGTACAATGAATTTTGAAACTGTCAAGTAGTTGTCTTAAACTAGAATCTCAATCCTATAAGAGCACAAAACATTACTATCGTGTCTGATCTATGTAGAGCAGTAAACCTGGCAAGACGAAATTTACAGGTGTCAGGAAAAATATCAAGAGTATGGTCTTCATCTCCATGCAGAAGAGGTTACCATTGGCCTGTTCTTCCACCAAAGGTAAAGAGATCCATCCCTCTCTTCAAGTCCGTAGCTCTTGTCATATTCCTTCAGCAAGTCCCTAATAGCAACACTAGCGGAGGAACTCAATGGACATTGTGTAAAACCAGCCATTGAAAATCTTACCCTCCACTTTCCCATAAGTTCATGTCGTTCAACTCTCTCATCATTCTCACAGGCAATCATGTTCACAATATCCCTGGCCACACAGTGCTGCTCTGCATTAATCCGCTGCTTGTCATCCCTAGCACAAGCAACATCAATTGATTCAAACATAGCTGTATAATAATCCAACGTCTCGATGAATCTCGGATAAAATGGCTTGGTATTGGTGTTGGACTCTTGCTCAGTAAGTGTCACAATACATGGATTCAAGCTCTTGACTAGTCTCAACAGCTGGTCTCTATGATTCGTGGTGTTCACACTCTCATCAGGCATGTGGTGCAATACATATGGAAAGTTCACTACCACAGCTTCACCAGGCAGGATTCTAAGGTCTTCTCGCCGGACCTCACAGCATGTCATTGCCGTATCGTGGAACTCAAATGGCACATTATATTGCCGAGCAACATCCGAAAGTCTTTGGCCTACAACATGCAATCCTCCACCACGAGCATGAAAGGATTGGGAATCGTCTACACCAGTTATGCGAATCACTGGTGACCCACCCTGCCGATTTGCAAGTGTTTGAATTAGTGGAATCCACTGGTTGCCTTGTGCAATCTGGAAGTCGATGATGTGGATTACAGGTTCATGTGTCGCAGTTTCTTGAATTGCAGCATTAGCTGACAAGTATGCAAACCTCCAATAAGGGCAGATCTGATATAATATACCCATGTAAGTCATCAGATCTGAGCCCACTGGTGCTTCACAATTCAAAGCTTTGTAAATTACACTACCTGAAAATTCTAGCCTAGCTCTAAGCCCTTCCAACATGTAAGCACCCACTCGTTGTATTGGATCTCCGGCGACTGAAACCATTCGATCCAACACTTGCATTAAACTTGCAGCTCTCTGCATATCTTTGTCAGATACTGCTTGAGCACAGGCAATAAGCACATCTTTGAGATTTAACCTAGGGATCATTTCCACCATTTTGTTCAGATTTGAACATGCTTCTGGATTTGCATGATGGATCCCATTCAGGAAGCAGAAGTCATAGCTGTTTGTCACATCAGACTCAGGCTCCATCAAGAAGACTTCTAATTCCTTCATTTTCTGGTTCAGTACACTGTTGTCATCAGCAGAAGATGAACCACTTACTGGGGTTCCATATACATTGTCAGGGGAATGGTGATGATCTGAGGGGCAAGAATGTAAAACTTGAGGTGAAAAAGGACTTCTGTTGGAAGAGATGCTTGCAGCAGGAGAATCATATACAACAAAACCATTGGTTGCTGTAGATGATTCAAGGGTAAAGTATTCTTCCTTGAAGGTCTCAAAAGAGATACTAGTTCCTTGACTACCAGAATCTGATAACACATTACTGTTCACGAGTTGGAAATGAGAAAAACCATATGGATCAATTTGTTGCCCAGTTTGATGGCAAAACCCTTGGATACTGGATGAAGTGTGACGTTTCTGGGAAGTTTGCATCTAGTTCCAACTGATTGATGTAGCAAATAATGGAGCAGTTCTATCTGATCTTTTTCAGCGACTTTCCAAAAAGGTAACTGAATGCTAGCTATTCAGCAGCCATCATTAGGCAGTAAGGTACTAACGAGTTCCAAACACAATTCTCTGCACTGCTATGAATTTTTGTAGTCGACCTGTCAGTCCTTTATCAATGTACCTGCCAGAAGAAAATGCAATTAGAGTTTACAAAAACAATACATCTGTTGAAAATAAATAAACACTACTGAGAAAAGAGAATGCTATAGTTGAAGGAACCTGAGTGGGCAGGAATAAAAGAAAAGAGAGCAGTAAGCAGACCGTAAAGATCAAGATTCCATACGCACAAAATTGGGCTACCTAAATATTAACAGTAAATATGTTTCAGTAGCTAAGGCATTTAGTCATCAACAAAAGTACACACAAGGAGCAGGCAGTCACCAAAAACACAATCATATTATCAACATATAAGCAACTGACTGAGCTAAACTGTAATGGTAACTATGTTCCTGCAGCTAAGGCACTTGGTCATCATCAAAAGGCAAGCACAAGAAGCAGGGAAATGAAATATCTGAGAAGGCATAAACTTGCCCCCATACTATTTCATGAAGAAAATTGATTGTCAGCAACGAATTGAATACGCAGGAGCCAGTAACGTATATACACTCATCCCATCTTTGGTCAGATTCAAAAAGAAGTCAATGAGCAGTGGTGATGGTTAGCATAGGCCGAGGAGCAAAAGGAAGAATCTGTCCAAGAAGGGGCTCGTGTCTAATTAGCTAGTTGGTGAGGCAACGAAGGCAATGAATTAACCTAGAGTCGTATTGTGTCACCAAGCACAGAAGTTCAGAAGAGAAAATCTAATGCCAGACCAAGAAATTTTTTTTCAGAAAAAAACAATTTTCATTTTGACCATTCAACTAAGACAATCTGTCATTGAAAAGACCCTGAAAATTGCAAAACACTAGAACCAGAAGTAGGTATATCTGGCCGCAGAAAGAGACTGTGAAGAGGAATTGTAATTGAGAAGATAATGAAAGCAAAATTGGACTTAAAAACTTGTAACAAAACAAAGTTTGACATTTTCTACTTTAGAAGAACACAAATTGGAAATAAAAAAGTCTTTACGATAAAAGATAATATGGTCAGAGGGTTAGATCTCCAACTCTGACGCAGCTTCCAGCGTCTAACAGCAAGTAATCCTCTGTTGCAACTTTTTTTCCAAAAGGAATCACGAGAGAAACACACGGTTGAAACAGGCAGACTTAGAATGGCAACAAAAGAAACCTCGTTAAGATTAAGCTACATTTGCAAACTGGTTGAACATCAACTGATTATCCGAAACGAGAAAAGTGAAGCGGACAAGTAGATAGAAAGTCAACCTCTATCATCAACCGTCCAAACACCATTTCTGAGAATCAGAATCTATGCCATTAATCTTAGAGAAACTCTAAGTCGTCCTAAAATTTATAACACCAAAACCTTATGCTCGTTAACCTCTTCATCAAGAAAAAAGGCATTCAGGCCACGGAAAGGCAAAATCAGAAGGAAAAAAAATGAGAGAAAGAGGTAAAAGCAGAGAGATTAACGAAGGGACTAGTCGTTAAACTTAATACCCACAAGAGTTCATGAAATAAGTCTCAAATCTAACTTCTAAGTTCTATCCAAAACAAACAAAATGTATCCATCAATGGACAACATCAGTAAACGAGAACGATAGGTACCATAAATAAGCGAATACATGATGTAGTTTTTGGAAAAAAGGAAGTAAAACTCCATACTTTCATTGAGTTTTGAAAAGAAAAAGGCATAAGCCCGTAATTATGTGATAAACAAACATTAACTGGACAAAATGAAAACAACTAAAGACTCAGACTTTCCTCTTTAACAACTTAACCAAGGCAAGAAATGACACTTCAATGGAAACTTAACACTTACCCATGTTCTAAAACGGATTAATTCGTAAAAATGCTAGCAGACAAGCATCAAACATAATACAAATCATACCCCAGACCAACCAACAAAAACCAGAAACACATAGTTTATGCAAAACCCACGTCAGAATAAAACTTGTTCGTTACAGAAGAGATTAATCTAGCAGAATTCAGCCCTTGCTTACCTTAAACTCTCCAAAAATGACTCTTTGTTGTTTTAGCTGTTCTCTGAGATCCTCTTCCTTTCTAACCGAGAGACATCTTATATGAGAGAAAAAAAATGTTACAAGATATCATTACGCTGTCATCATCTTTTATTCGTGAACCTTCTGAAAAGGTACCCCTGAAGTTTCACTTATTTACACGGAAGTGCGAGACAGACGTGCGTAGAAGATACTCCTCCATTGTGGTCGGCGGAATCTCCAATCTCCAGTGAAACATTGACTCTTGTGGGGACCAATGGACTACTCGAGTATAGGAAAAAAAAAAAAAGTTGTTGCCGACAATGTATTCTTCAGCTTTGGAACCCGGCTAGACTGCTAGTAGCTAGTTTATGAATATGGAAAAGGAGAATCTGTGTTATTCATCCACGTCAATTCAGACCAAGTCTGTGCAATTTAAAAGTGAAGCACTTAATGGAAGATGGTAGGGTGGTTTTGATTACTTGAGACTCTTCAATGGAGCTCATCAGACTTACTTGTTTTGTTAAGCAAGAAATGTTATTCAAGCTATGCACATACTCGTTCATAAATCATTTGTCCTCACTAGAAAAAGATTCCGAGCAGACACATGGCTTATGTCACCCCTGCTGGTTTTCCATGACATGAGAGTGAAGGGTGGCTGAAACAAGTTGATATTATTTAAGGCCTTAAATCTGCCAGATTGTCTGCTTGTCCTGCCTAGAGCATGGCACATTCACTTCTTTAAGCCTCTTCCATGTCTCCAGTTGTTTGAGCTGCGGTGAAAAGACAAGTGTATGGTTTCTGAAAAGAGATTGGTTACTCGTCAAAAACTGTTACCTGATAATAAAATATGTAGTTTATAAATTATTTTTAATAAATAGAGATAATATTAACAATAGGTTAAATTTGATCGTTCAATTAATTTTGAACCATATGGTAATATTAGTTTTGCACTCCTATTTATCTTGTATTTATTCCACTGTTTTCTTGGGCTCCTCCCTTTCTAGTCCCAGGCTGTTTCTTGTTGTTTAGTATAGGAATTTCTTCTTCCTTTGATATTTTATTTTAGTTACTTGCTTTAAGCATTGGTTTCTTATGACTTATATTTTAATTAGTAAGGACTTACTATCTTTGTTGTTAAGGGTATTTTGCTCTTTGCTTGCACTTTTTTTTTTGTGGTGTACTACTTGATGCGATGTTCCGTTTATATATAAACTTTTTCAGTGTGATTGTGCTGTGTCTTCATTGTCATGATTTCTTTCATGCAGTAGAGGTTTATAGATGATGATGCGACCCATAAATAGTAAACTCTTTAGTGTCGATAACAACTCTACTATATCGAGCGTCCTGACAAGTATGGTAAGACCTCTATTGTCCTTACAAGATCTGGTAAGAATTACGCTTATAATTCTCCTACTTGGTTTTTTTTAATTATCACACTTTGGTTATTATTATTATTATTATTCTTATTATACTATATTTTATTTTCAATTTTTTATTACTATTAGTAGTTTAGTAATTTTTTAACTGTTGTAATTGTTTTTTTTCTGTGTTCTGCATCATTTTTTTTCATGTCACATCTGCATGTGAGTCTACCGGAAATAGCCTATCTACTATGTAGGAGTAAGGCTGCATAATATTGACCTTCCCAGATCCTACTTTACTGCGAGATTTCAGAGTAGGTGCGATGATGATGATGATGATGATGATGATGATAATGACTAATGTGTCGTTGTTTATACTAGTGAATCAAGAAAGTCTCCTTTCGTTCTGACTCCTTGATTCGTGAAACATTTTACCGATAAATTTTATTAGAGTTGCATTACAAATTTTCAGCCTATATGTTATTTAAAATAGTTGATAAAACAAATCATTCGTAAGAGTTTAAAGATAAACAAAGATTAGCTGTAAATTTAAAAAATGCTAACCGAAAGCTCTTTTTCCTCAACATGCATCAACTCTCAACATTTGCCTTTTAGGAATTTACATTTTTCAATCTTTCTTCGTTTACTAGCGACTTAAAATAGAATTTATGATCAAAGGCTTTCTAATATACACAATTCTTACGAAGAGCATATTGTTTTTTTTGTATAACCAAGATTGCATTATTTAAGAGTCAAGTTTTCAAAAAAAGAGAGCTCGGAAAGAAGTCATAAGATAGAAACACAAGATATTTTTATTTAGTAAATTTAAAAAGATTTCAAATAACCAAAAAAAAAACATATATCTACCGTTGAGTTGTCACCGTTTGTTGTTGTACTATCAAAGTCAAAATAATTAAAGTTTAAAGAAAACATAAGGTTTCATGGTGCTGACAAATCTCATTGCTCACCTAATTCGTTAACTTGTCAATGTAAGGTGCACGAGGACAAAATTCTAGAAGGCAACGTTGATTAAAGTAAGTCAAACATCCTATTATTCTTATTTATGAAATAGATACTCTGATTTTATCATGTTCCATTAAATCTTATCTATATATTTATATAAATTGTATCGTGTCTCATTTAATAGACAATTTAACGTGCTCATTTATGCCTGCCTTTTTTGTTTCAAGTTAGTCAGAACTTAAACTAGGGGTCATTGGCATTAATTAAATAATTAAATCATCTAATTTTGATAAATAATTCATCTGAAATGAAATATTTTTAAGAGAAAATTTACATCATTTATTAATAATAACATTTTAAATTAAACATATTTTAGACTCTATTTAAGCTTATTTGTAATAATTTAAACTAATTATATTATTAATATGTTATAATGTGCGTATTTAATGGATATAATTTTATATTATTTATTAATAAAAAATAAACAAACCGTCTATTAAATAATTTAAATTACTAAATACAATACCATTTGGGCCAAATAATAATTAGATAATAAGTAACTATAAAACCGCCAATCATGGGAGCGGAGAGGACTCGACGAGCGAGCAACAGGCACCGTAGGACACCGGTGACCCGACCCGCCGTATGGGCGTGTGAAATGGCACTGCTGTGAATACGTTAAGAATTAGTGGCAATCTTTGAGTAAGTTCGCCTGCCTGGAAACTGAACCAGACAACCTCACCTTCTGACCACCTGCTAAAATTAATAAAATTGCTTTATTTTACCATATATAGTTTATCTTATGTCACATATTATGTGCTATATGTGTCATTCATTACACGCTGCTATGATATAATAATTATAATCAATCAGACATCAATTATTTTTTTATTTATTAAGAAATAGCTCAATGAACCAATAAAAAAAAGAAATTGCTCATTGACATTAGAGAAAGAGGATGTTGCGTGAATATCTATTAAATATACGCAATAATAATTATTTAATTAATAAATAATTCATAATTAAATGATACATCCGATATAAATAACATATCAAGCAATCAAAATAATTCAGGTTACATTTATTAGAATTTTAAATAAAGAATCATATCGTTTTAATGTAAGCATTAACATGGTTAATTATTAAAAAATATCAAATTTCTTAATATTAATTCAAAGATTAAAAGTTTCAACATTTAGAAAATATAATTTCAAGTTCAGTTTTTTTTTGCTAATATCAATAAAGTGGTTGATCGCTTCAGTTAGCATATTACTGATCAACCAAATAATAGCTGATTAAATAAATTTAGCCGATTGACTTTAATTAGTTGATTGGGTTGGTTGATTGAACCCAATTAGTTAATTTTTAAAAAGTTTAGGAGGAGTAATTTTGTGTTATGAGCTGTTAAATATTTATTTGGCTGATGATTGTGCCCTCAATTAATTCTTATTTTTTGTACCATATTGCAGCCATTTGTTTCCAAAATTATGTAAGCTTGTTATTTCTTTCTTGTTAGAGTCAACCCCACTCATACTCATCATCCAATAATTAATAATAATAATTAATTTGTTTATTTTGTTATTTATTTTAATAATCCAAAAATATAAATCATAATCATAAATATATTAAATTTTGGTTGGATTAAAAATTTTATTTAACTCAAATTTATTAATTTATTAAATAATTTATTATTCTTTACTAAGAATATTCAACGAAATATTAAGATATATAATATTTATACTTTATAATTTTTTTAAAGCCATGATTTCATAAGTCATTTTATACATAAACAGCTAATGTTAAAAAGTTAATTTTACTAAAAACCTCTTATAAACAGCTAATGCAATCTGCTAGTCAAATTAATTGATTGAATCAGCTATCAACTAATAATTAATACAATCAACTAATTGTCAAACAAGGTTATTATCAAGACCGACCTTAGGCAAGAGCAAAAAAGACACCTACCCAAGGTTCATTCTTGACATATATTTATTTTATTTTATTATATATTTTTTTGAGAGTCTATCTTTACCACTCACGAAAATTTAAAAGAGACAAAAATGACTTTTTTTTAAACTTTGGGCAGGGCCTATAAAATATTAAGAATGAAATTGCATATTATATTTTACATAATATATGAATTTAATTATTTAATGAATTAAAAATATCAAAAATATAATATATGCTTAATTTATTGAATAATAAACTTGTGTGTGCCACAAACACACACGTGATAAAAATATACATGATTATTTTATATTTTTGATATTTTAATTTATAAAATAATAAATTTATGCATGGCATACATATGATATATAAATCATTTTCTTTGATGATCAAATAAGTTGTTCATTTACTATAAAGGACAAGAGTGTAAGGTGGGGTCCTCCATCGGGGTTTCCTATCCTACTCGGCTGCGCGTAAGACCACGATAAAAAGGTGTAATATAGTACATCTGTTACATCACCGCCATTCCTATGGGCCAGCTGTCAGTCACAAACCAACACCTGGCAATTACGCCGAGTATCATCTATTTTTATTGTTCTACTTTTAACATTCCTCTGTTCAATGAAATTTAAAACAAATAGTAATCTAAATCCCAACCGTTGGTTTGTCTATGAATCATCATAATCAAACACGGGAAATACTGAGATATCGACACCTCATGATTGCTCGGTGGGTCCTCCTCAACTCGTTTGCCTGTCTTAGAATAGCAACTAGTACTTAAATTAGCATCGCAGCTTTATTTGTCACTCCTTTTCCTTTCCTTTCCTTTGCTTTATTGATGCGTGCAACGCGTTATTAAATAACATTGTCATGATCCCTTTTGGTCAAGTAATAATTGGGTAATAATCCTATCATTTTAAATTCAAGTGAACAAAAATAAAATTTAATATAACCTAAATCGAATTGTACTACTATTTTTATAAATTATTCTCAATTTCATAAATGTTAACAATTTACAAAATATAATAAATTATTAGTTTTACTATAAAGCGAATTTAATAATATGATCATATTATCGACTATTCTCAATTTAAGGGGTGCTTGTTTAGAGGTTGTGGGGAAAAAGATATAAGTATAGGATGAAAACTCATGTTTAATATCAACAAAGGTAACACTTTCATTCCTCCATTTTCAGCAATATTCAATTCTTCTGATAATTCAAATGAATGAGATTCATTGTTGGCTATATTTTATTCCCATTTTTTACTATATTCATTCATATTTTCATTCTCATTACTCTCTAAGCGCCTCCTCAATGTATGTTAAACTTATTTGAACAAGGTGATCCTAAACAATGTGATTCTAAGTACCGAAAATATCATGTTAAGAGGATTTTTAAAAATGGTAAGAGAAGAATACAATGTAAGGGACAAATACAGCTACAATTGCTACTGCACCTATGTTCTACTGAACAGGGAATAGTTATACAATTTAGTACCTGCCAGTGCTTACCTGGAGATTGTGTACTACAGAATTTGAGATTTGGGAAATGACGTCAATGAAGAAAAAGGAGAATCTTTGGCTTATCTTAAGTGCCAAAGTATGGAATGAACAGAGGAAAAGGAAGTTAGGATTGATAGTGGGGTTAAGGTTGGATTGGAAAAGAAAAGCCACTTAATTAGATATACCCCAGCGATTCATGTAAAGATCAAGATAGGCATGACTGTTATAGTCCTTCCTTATCTTTTTACTTTTTAGGTGTCACATTTAAGTATTAGTCTTGGATTATTTTATTTGATTTTAAACTTCTTTTAATTAATTTGTTGTTACTTTATTGAATAATTATATTAATTATGAATTATCAGCTATAGTGTGGGAATCTATTTATCATACACTGAAAGAATAATAATTATAAATGTTTTGATTAGTAAGTTAAACTTAATTATTTTAAGTTTGAGTTTAATTTTGAATATGTAATTGTGAGTTCAATTAAATATAATTAATATATTAATATCATGTTGAATAGTCTCTATTATGACTAATTTATTATAATTAATTGGATCTAAAATACTGTCAAACTCTAAAGTTTGATCTATTAATCTCAAACCAATGCCGATATAAATTAATATGGTTTTTTTTCCTTAAACAGAAGAACCTCTGGATTGACAATAACTTACAAACCACATCAACTTAGTACTTCACAAACTTATACAATAGACTCGATCGAAAGAGCTTTGATAGAGAGATTCAAACACATGCTCAAGATTGATGAAACATCTACATGGTTATGGCATTAATCAGGAAGGTACCCTAATTATTGCCAAGTTGTGCAATAATGAATCTCGAACAATAGCGTCTTTAACATAATTATAATATCTATGCTAAGATCATTATTCAAGTTGCTTACTCCACGCAACCAAATAGTTTATGGTGAACCTTCCAAGGCTTGATTTAGATTAGCTCTTAAAACATTAGCTTAATTAGATTTGATTAGTACATTTTATTGCATAATGGGCTTACGAAAACAAAATATATGCAATTGGTAGGATGATGTCACCGCTTGCTTTACCTTTCCGTGATGACTTCTTACTTTTATTTTCTAGTTTACGAGCTTATTGTTCTTGAAGGGTCTGTCTTGGCCCTGTATCCGTTACTTAAGACTCAGGGGAGGTAAAACTAAATCCTAAATATACCCCCCACACTAGAAGCCCATTTTCATCTGGACCCTGGACTACACACAGTGAACCCATAAGAGGGCCCTCTTTGAAACCACCCTCTTTGTGGTTCTCCTCCCTTGAGTTTCTAAGATTCAAACTTGCGAAGTTGGGTAAACCTAGGCCGGAAAGGTAATCTATACAAAATAGAAAAGGTTGATCCAGGTAACATCAACCTACCACGAAAACACAGCAAAATAAAGTGCTAAGTAACCAATACACCTCTTAAACCCATAAACATAAAGCATAAGCATGTTGTTTTATGCCATGGGCTGATAAATCAATCCACCTCTTAATACTTCTATGGTTAGATAAGTGTGGAATGATTATCTGATGATTGAATAGTAAAAAGAGGTGCAGGTGACCAAAGAGTCACTAAGGCTAGGATTGTCTGCTTAGGAAATCGAGACAGTGAAAACAAGTTACAAGCATAGAAGTCATCAGAGGGGCGCTTGTTAGGCATCATACGCTTAGGATGTACAAAGACAATAGGGTTCAAGCATTAATGCATGTAGCAAGAGACAAATTATTAAGAGAAGGATGGTAAAGGCACAACTTGAAACTGATTGGCACCAACTTGTTAGACACTGAGAAACGTGACTTAAATCCTGCTAGGATGTAATCAAAATCTATTTCCATTAAGCAACCACTCACACTCTTCAGGAAGGGAAAACAAGGTATTGAAAAATAAATTTTTGGTAGTTCACTGCATCGCAATGTATTTAAACTTGAACAAATAGAGCCAAACTAAACCACGCATAATAATGAAATCGATGAAATACACAGAGAAATGCTCTCTTGATAGTAGTTTTGAAGGATGCACTGCTATGCTGAATCACGACAGTATCAAAACATATTCTGCAATTCCAAGAGAGGTAAGCAAATGTCATCAAAATAGCAAGAAAACTGTCAACCAAGAGTTAAGAATGCTTCATTAAGGTAATTGTTACATTATTTATTTTGATAATGATGATTTCCAAAATGTATATGCAAACAGTGTCTCTCCAGCCATAAGCTTTATCAATGGACAGTGAGACAAAACCCAGAAAAACACCTGAACAAACTTCTGCTAGAGATATATCAGCTTGTCTAGCCAGTAACCCTGCTTGGGGACCTATAAAAGAATGCTTCATTTAAGGTAATTGTTACGTTATTTTATTTGGATAACAATGATTTCCAAAATGTATATGCAAACAGTGCCGTCTCCAGCCATAAGCTTTGTCAATGGACAGTAAGACATAACTCCAAAAAAAACCTAAACAAACTTCTGTAAGAGATATATCAGCTCGTCCAGCCAGTAACCCTACTTGGGGACCTATAGAAGAATGCTTCATTAAGGTAATTGTTACATTCTTTTATTTGGATGATGATGATTTCCAAAATCTATACGCAAACAGTGTCTCTCCAGCCATGAGCTTTATCAATGGACAGTGGGTCAAACTCAGAAAAAAACCTGAACAAACTTCTGCAATAGATATATCAGCTCATCTAGCTGGTAACCCTAATTGGGGACTTATAAACTATTACCCATGACATTGCATAATGTCCAATCACTACAGTAATCAGCTAAGAACCATAAAACCCACAAAGCTAACTTCTTCAACAATAATTGTGGATAGACTAAATCTAAGCTGCAAGCAACAAAGTAATGGTTCATCCCTCAGACATAATAGGCCAATGAGTCCAATCAAATGCAGGTGGAACAAATCCCTTGGCAGAAGGTTGAAATTCAACATAGATCCAAAATTCCAAAATCATTCTAAATGAACCACAGTTATCAAAAACAATTGAAACAAATTCAACAGTCTTAAACCCAAAAAGGGTGAAAATGAAGACTAACCAAATTATTAGGATAACCAATTCAATACCATGGTCTGTAAACATGAAAAGATCAAATTTTGACGAGGCCCTAATTGTTAAAACCTCGTTTCTGGTAACGAGCAACCTCACCATCATTTGGGAAGAACCCCATGAGCCGACCAGCAGAGTTCTGGTAAGCATACATGAACCCTCCCATTAGCCCTATCAATCCTCCTGTCACCATTGATGGACCCTTTAGACCCGGCTTTATTCCTGCAACAAATTCACCGAAAGATCACTTATTAGACATAAAACTACATGGGCACATACTACAACAGAAAGAGAAAGTTACCCGAGAGATAGCCGACAGTGACGGAGATGCCGGTGAGTGTGGCGAACCGGCAGTAATCGAGAGTGTTGAAGTTACCAACAACCTTTGTAAATGGTGGATTGCGATCTACCACGGGGTACTCGGGTTTGGTGGAGGCTGTGATATCAGTGTTCATCTTCGCGTTCTTCACAAACGCTCACTCTTATCACTGGGGGTGGTGCTCTTTTCTCCCTGGTTTTGGGTCTTGAATTTCAGAATTTCGGGTTGACTGTTTTCTGACGACGAAAGTCCTTGAAGAGAGGTATTGAAATGTTGGGTTTGTTGGGCTTTGAGCCTCTGCACAGGCTCACCAAGAAGACCTGATGGACTGCACTCCGTAAGGTCTTCTTCATTTTTGCTTTCCTTTTAGAACATGTTTGGTGAGATTTGAAGCCCAAAAGCTTGCCCATTGCAATTGCCAATATAACAATTGTCCATTGCAATTGTATCTTATCAGATATTATATCAAAATATATTATAAAATTTCAATTTGTGTTTAATGTATCAGTTCAAATAAAAAATAAATACTAAAAAATATTAGATGAAAATTATAAATTAGAAAAAATAGGATACATAGTTAAAGAAACTAAAATTTAATTATATAAAAATTGGGTAATTATTTTATAAAGTTTAAAAATTAATCAAAATAATATTTGATATTGACAAACATGTAGATCTTTACAAGATTAGAAAACTCTAAGCCTGTGTTTGATTGAGTGGTTATTAATAGAATGAAATGAAATATAACATTATTCATCATTGGAAAGGAGAGTTTATAATAGAATAACATGAAATAGGATGGAAAAAGAAGGTTTCACAGTACATTTTATTCCATTTTAAACAGTAAAAATAAATTATCTCTAATGTGGAGGATTTACGATGAAATTTAAAATGATAAATAACATTTTACCATATTATATTATGAACTTTTCTTCCAAACAATATTTTATTATATTACATTATGAACTCTTTCATCCCTCATAAATAATAATTTTCTAATATTTTACTTATTTAAATTCTATTCTATTATAAACCATTCCGTGTTGTTATAAACCTTACATCCAATTAATCATAGTCTAAACTTAACTTTCAGCCAACCTTCCAAGAATGAACAAATTAAGAATAGTGGGCTACCACTGTTCACCTCAATTTCAGCATATTCCTTCCAATACTTTATTCCAAAGCAAAATGGTCACCCTACTTTGAAATAGAAATACAAATTTTAATTGCACGCTTTGTCTAAAATTACACTCAACTTTATCTATTTTCATCTCTTCGATCTACTAATCCCTCCAAAAGCTTCCAAGTTCCAAAACAGAACCATTCAATTCCGGTCCTTAACCTAATAAAATAGCATTCACAGCCTATGGTTTATGCATGCCATATCAAGCCAACAAAACCAAGACAAATTAGTATGTTGTGAGAGAGAAATGTTTAGGAACCTAACTTTTGTTATTGTCTTTATCCATTATTGTCCGATGAAGGACATTATGAGATCCCTCTATGATCACTTGCTACCTATACGGCTATACCACTATTACACAACTCACCTTTGTCGTTTCACCAATTTCCCTCCCAACCATGAACAGTATCTTACGTGAAGAGCAAAAACTCTCGTCTTTTGAGCAACAACGCAACAATTGTTTCTGCTGTGTTTAAATTTTGTTCTGCTTGTGTTTGATATTGGACGATCATATCCGCCTTAAGCATCTTTTAATCGGAAGTTCACAATCCGGCAGTGTATTGTTCTTGAGATCCGTCGAATCCCATTTCAAATAAAGGAAATTTGGAAGGTTCAAGTTATATTAATGGTGAAAAGGAAATTATAGGACAAAAGGACACTCGGCTTCACGTGAAAACTCGATATACAATATTATCTTAAAGGTGAAAAATGTCAAAAGCTTACTATAAAGAACATGATAGATCAAAAATCATTTCAAGAATTTTAGTAAATTTAAAACATCATGTACTCTTTTGAAAAACAAATCAAATCTATATGTAAACAAAACCATGAAAAGACTTCACAAAATTTCAAAGTATTTGCCTTTCCATCACATCATATACATAATTTGACATTAGAAAAGTTGATTCAGAAATCACTATCTACTGCAGCTATAGAAAGACAAGGGAAAAGAAGCCCTCTCACAATGTCAAAAGGGCAAAAACAAAAGGTTGAGGAATTTGAGTATCTGCCATTTGATCGTTATTTGATAAAAAGCCTCAAAAAAAGGCATCTAAAGAAAGTGGCAATGGCATTGGAGCCAAAGTCGACAGAACATACATAATATATTCCTCCAAACAGATCCTTCCATTTGCTAATTTCAACGTTGTTTTGGACTCTTCTTTCGACCCTTTTCTACTCACTGCAGTTCTTCTGCCTCTTTCCTCATGCACTCTCAACCAAGAAACCTCTAAGATTGCCCTGTCAACTTCTTCTCTTTGGACTTTGATTCACTTGCCGATTCTCGTTGGAATTATATTGGGACAATAACATCCTATATATACTCACTACGCTCTTCAACGCTCCTTATAACATAGACATTTCACGTCCATCCTACCATCACTTTACCATTCCACAAACCTAAAAGATTATCACGTTTTCAGAATGTGTTCTCAAATGGGTAGGGAAGTTATTACCGAACGCGCCATTGTCATCCCCTCCTCCATAGCCTTGTTGCAGGAAAGATTCAGGCAGCTGCAGAGAGCTAAAGAGATTAGAGAAGAAAGAGAGTTTCTGAAAATGGCTTCTTACACTGAGAACAGGCTCGGTCATTCACTGCAACGAGAATCTGCGGGCAGGCTGTTTTTCCAACCTGAGTTGATCATTCACAAACCAAGTTCGCCACCTCATTTATCGCTCTCTCTTTGGCCAGAATCGCAGTTGCAGAGCCAACAAGGTGATTTTCAGTTTGTAGAAAGTCCACGATCGTTGAGCTTTCCTTCTTCTCAGGAAACACATGCTAAGAACAGTCCTACAATGTGGGAGTGGGACAAGCGTGACGAGTGTGTGTCTGATGACATTGACACTTCTCTCCACCTGTAAACACTTTTCCGTACTGGCTTGGGTATTAATATAAGAATTCGTAGTTACTATACACTGTTGACAATGTGACAGATATTCAAGATGTTAGATCCTTCGATATCTTTCCATATCACAAATCTTTCAAAATTTGTTGTACTTGTCAACACGTTCAAATGTATTTGAATTAGTCTCGTCGCAAATCTTTCAAAATCTGTGATATTTGTCAACACATTCAAATGTATTTGAATTAGCTTTAATTGTTACAAGATTTGGAGCAAAGATTTTAAAATTTAGCTTTTCCTTGTAAAGCTATATAAACCAAGATGTATATATAATCAACTTTACCTTTTTATTGAATCCAAAACTCTATTATGATATCAGAGATCTTTCTTTCTAAGTGATCCTATCATATTTTCCTCCTTCCTTGAATACTTACTTGTCTCTTCTCACCCTTGCTGTCCTTTTTTTTTTCACCATCATGAATACCTCATCTAACAATATTAGTGAAAACACAGTCCAGGACATTGATAACCATTAATGTTGCAGCTCAAACTCTAACCATTAATGTTGCAGCTCAAACTCCCTTAAAACTCACCTCATCCAAC
>JANIJH010000003.1:6677256-6690343 GCA_024520975.1 Erythroxylum areolatum
TAGCTTAGTGGTGAGAGGTGTGGGTCTTACACCCAACAAAACCCTGAGGTCCCAGGTTCAACTCCCGAATCCCTCCAAGGAAGAAGATGAATAAGGAGGCCTGGAGATCAAAGGGGACAAAACTCCAATGGTACGGACTCACCCAAACCACAGATGATAATGAAAAAGTTGAGAGATTTGGTTTACTCACATGTTAAAAAAAAAGATTAGAAATGATGAAAAAACTTGGCTTTGGTATGGGAATTGGTTGGACCTGAGTCCCCTCATCCAAAATACACAGGTACTTCTCTTGAGAAACCGCGTTCTTCACCTAAAAGTATCCTCTTGATTTGTCATAGGACTTGGAGAGGGGATTTTAGCGAATCTATACTTTGGCTCAATTCTTCCCTCAATTGGATAATGAGTTACTAGCAAATGCAATCATCTGGACCTGATCCGATTGCCAAATTCTCAAATAAATCATGCCATCAGTTGCTAATAAGAGGCTTATAGGGGGTATCTTGATCGTCTTTGTTATGAAAAAAAGACCTTTCAACTTAAAGCAGCTTTTATTTCTTGACTTGCAATTAAAAATAGGTTAAGGGATAAAAGCCAATAGCACAGTACTTAGGATCATACTTGTACTCTTTGTAAAATAGCCTTAGAAGATATAAACCATCTCTTTTCTCTTTGCAGTTTTTCGAGAGCAGTCTAAAGCAGGATCTTATCCATGTTATCTGATACTGGATATCCCTATTCTTGGAGTAATCTCTCAATTGGGCCACAAATAATTCAAAGAAAGGTAAACCTAATGCTATTCTATACAAGGCAACATTCACTTCTATCATATACTTCATTTGAAGAGAATCGAATGTTTACTAGTTAGGAAGAAGGGAAATACGAGCTGACTGATAGGCTCATAAATCGGATTCAATCCATCTTAATCGCCAAGAATCTTTAGATCACTCTCTCTCATGACATGAAAAGTAGATGGCATCTCTAACGTGGTTTAATGGTGTCTCCTAATTAGTTTTTTCCTATTAGCATACTTGTTAGTTTAGTTTCAAGTTGAACCCTCAGTTTTGCTGTTTTAGCTTTTTTTATAGTTAATTTATTATTCATTTTCTAAAAAAGAATAAGTTTATTAAACTGAAAAAGATCTAAGATAAATAAATACTTACATTTACATGTATGATATTTTCATTACGATAGTTGTGTAATTGATCGTATTTTCTTTAAAGTAATTCAATTGATAATAGGTAGATATACTATGGATAAATTAATAAATGATTTGTCATACTGAAATAATTAGGAAGAATATTATATTAGTAGTGATTTAATAAATTCTCTAGCCAAAGTGAATTAAGATTTAAAAGGTATTTTCAAAAATCATTATAAATCGATTATTAATTAACAAGAATGAATATGATTGGATTTAAAAGATCAAATACTAATTTCATACTCTATGTCTAACTGAAGTATTGGATGACAAAAAAATTAAATTATACATTATAACTATGTAAGAATAAGTTGAGTCAAATTACATAGTATTTGGGTAATCATTTATTAAAAGTCAATTTTAATATATGATTATAAATTATTTAATTAAAAAAATTAACACATGTTATTAGATATCAATCTTAATTTATGATTATAAATTATTTAATTGAAAATAAATTGAGAAAATTTAATTTATATAATTTTAATTATGAATTAAAATTATAATTTGTAATAATTATAAACATGTTAAAAACTTAATGGATCACACACGAAAAAGAATTTTAATGAAGAAAAATTAATTCAACCTAAGTTGGATTTAATTATTAAATTTGAAAAATTTTAAGAATAAAGTATTTAATAAATTAGCTCTAATTATAATTTATTTTTAGTGTCTCTTTCTATAAATATAAAAGATGATAACATGAACAATTTATAGGCAACATTTCCAGAAGGGAATTTTTATATAAAGCTAAATGAGGTTATTCAACTCTTTAATTATATTTCATATTTTTCAAATTGTTTAATTTAAGAGATTAATAAAAAATTGTAAACTTTATTTTCCTTTTGCTTCTATACCTGTTATTAAATCAGAGTTAGATCCTTAATAATAAAAAATATAAATTGTTTTTACAAAAAATGAAAAAAAAAAAAAAGAAGAAGAAGAAAGAGAGGAGCTCACCTTAACTTGCTCCATGTTTAAAGCCAAGTTAGCGATTCTTCTATGCATAGCCCACTTCTCACCTCTAAGCTCTGCCAGTCCCTCTCCCAACAGCTTTTTGGACAAAGGGTCATTGAGAAGTCGATCATAAGATCCGCCTGTGTCCATTAACACCTCTTTGATCATGGCTGGTTCAGTTACTGCCAACCTTGGCTTTGCTCCGAACCAATACAAGTAGGTCTTTCCATACATGCCTGACCACTTACTATAAGCTGGAACCACTCTGTGAAGTATGCTGTGGTCGCATGATACTTGCTCGTTCCTCGTTATTTCTGCAGACCTTCGCTTCATTTGCTGGGTGTTTCCGATGATCGGACGGTAAGCCGGACCACTTATGCCCTGTTTCTGGAAGTGATGTTGGATTTTGTAGGGTCGCCATAACATCGAGTATAT
This sequence comes from Erythroxylum areolatum, assembly GCA_024520975.1. Classification (NCBI taxonomy): domain Eukaryota; kingdom Viridiplantae; phylum Streptophyta; class Magnoliopsida; order Malpighiales; family Erythroxylaceae; genus Erythroxylum; species Erythroxylum areolatum. The sequence goes on from JANIJH010000003.1 coordinate 6,679,847, forward strand.
TAACTTGAGGAGATATGTTATGGTCAAGAATACGGTAAGAAATACGATAAGATGCATCTCAATACAGGAAGAGAGGAGGTAACCAGGAAGTGCAAAGTCAACTTTGAACTTTGGAGGTTGATGGCCTGCTCCTAATGCATTGAAAATAATATGGACGAGAACGAGTGTACACTTACTACAGCCAATACTGTCACGATGAAGAGGATGTTATGGGGCGGCCGTCCACATATTGTAAATAAATCTTTTAATTATTTTTAACCAGAATGATTGAATTTAAAATAAAATCGATTCAGTCAGATCGATCATAAAATTTTAGAATCAGTCAATTTTTTAATTTAATTTTTAATTTTTTGTTTGATTTATTTTAATAATTTTATTGTTAAAAATCTATCAATTTATTAATTAATTGATCAATATTATAAATTAATAAATTCTTATAAACTAAAATAAATAAATAAATTTTCATTTAACAATCTATTTTTTTAATTAAATTTTAAATTTTAATATTAATTAAATCTTTTCAGTTTTAAACTTCTTATTTTATTATTTTAAATTTTAATTTAATTTTTAAAACATGATTAAAAGCTACGAATGATCAAAACAATGGCAGTATAATACCGATTTAATCGGTTTCTAACGATTAAAAATAATTAACATATATCACACTCATGAGATCAGCTTTCACCCTAGCTAGGTTTGGACCCTCTTGATCGTAACATTGCTGCAGTGTTAACACCTTAGGCCTGTTTACATTGTTCCAAAAATATACATTGATGTAAGTTCAAAGTAGCTGACAAAATATTTTAAAAACAAGTTTCTCATGTTGAAATTTTTAATTCTATTTTTTTTGTTCCCGTACAATTCAAGATTTTTACCCCATAATTTTTAAATAAAGTCGTATCATTTCTTGTAAAAAATTTATATTATAAGAAAATAAATATAATTATTAAAAATAATCATTAATATTAAGATTTAGAATATATAATTTTTATAATATGATAGATAAAGACTTATCTGAAGTATTTGTTAAAATTTCCAGATTCTCAAAGTCCCAACTTTAGTACTCATGAAATTAGAAAATAAAGAGCCAGTCTTATCATTATAAGTTTCTTAATACTACCTATAGTAATGCTGCAAATACCATATTAGATTTGGTACCAAGTTAAGTTTTGGTATAGTACTGTACCATTACTGGTTAATACTGGGTATTATTTCGAGTAATTTTTTAAATTTATAAAATAGTCTCTTTTTAAAAAAAAATTGTAAAATAGTTCATTATCATATTGTACAATTGTACTGTATATTTTTAACTCTTTCTAAAAAATTAAAATAATAAATAATAATCATAATTAATATGAAATAACAATAATTTTCAAATATTTCACATATAAATAATAACCACAATTTAGATGAAAAAAGACAATCATTATCATACAAATATAAAATTAAGAACAATATAAAATATTTAAAATATTATAATTTCAGTTTTTATTATATAATAAATATTAATTACATCAAAACATTCAATAAAAAGAATAAAAAGTATCCTTAACTCTTAAATTATTATAATTTACGACAAGAGTTTGTGATAAAGAAACAACTAAATAGAATTGAAACATGAAACAAAAAAAAATTATTTAATATACTATCAATTAAATATATTATATATTTAATTAATTAAAATTAATTATTACTAAAAGTATAAATATCTTAATTTATTTTAATCTATAAAATTAATTTAATAATTAATAATAATTAAATTAAATTTAAAAATATATATTTCAAATAAAATTTGATTTAATAATTAAAAAATATATAATAAATATTAGTTTATAAATAATATTTTTTAAATTATTTATTTAAAAAATAAAATATTTTTATTAATACTTTATTAATAAATATTTTATAAAAGATTGAAATACATTAAATAAAATAATTTATTTTTAATGTTTATTTAGTGTATAATTATTATTAGTAATAAAATATTTATTTTATTTTAAAAATAAAAATTAATAAATCACAATAAAAGTTTAACTAAATAACAAATTAAAAAAGCTTTGAAAAAATAAAAAGAGGGAGAGGTGAGAGTTAAATTTTAATTTTTTTGAAAATATTGCAACTTAGCCCTTATGTTTTTCAAAATTTTCAATACCGATTGATATATGACCGGTATTATAAATACCAGCTGATATCCTACATAACAAGCCAGTACCAACCGGTATTTACACCCTGTATATAAGTATCCCTATTTTGTATGGTTCTTCGGCTGGTACAGTACGCATCGCCCTGTACCAGTTAGTATAGAATGAAATTTAAAACCATGATCTATTGACTTAATCAAATTCGAACTTACAAATTTAGGTTTATAGGAGTTTAAGATTGAATTTGGACTTAAACTTTTACTGTTGAATTATTTTGATAAATTACTAGACTTTGGAGCAATTCATAAAGTTGCTTTTTTGTGACTATAAGGTCATTTGACAGGTCTCTTTGTAAAAATATATAGAAAAAGCTGTGTACATCATGATATTCATTGAAATCTCGCAAAGCAAAAAATCTTGTATACTAATTACGTTAATTTTGAATTTTGATAGAATTGAAGTTGATTATTATTGAAAATAAATAAGTTAAATTTAGGCCAATTCTAAAATTGAGAAATAAGACCTGAGCCTTATAAAGTCTTAAAAAGTGAGCTTAAATTTAAACTTAATTCAATTTCGAGTAGCCCTGTGAGCCTGAAGCCCAATTGGACTGATCCTTCTCCCCTCCACAAAGGCACCATTTTTACCCTTCAATATTCACACAAACTTCAATTTCCTGCAAGACCCATCTCAAATAGTTCAAGACTTGATCAAAAAGAAAACCCCTGTAAGAAATCTCGTAGAGAAACTAAGAAAGGAAAGAAATTTACAATAGAAGCTAGTAAAGCAAGTAGAGAAGTCGCAGAATCTAACACATCTAAACCATTACAAAAGAAAACCAGACAAGGGCCACTGAACTACAGGTACAAGCACATAACACATAAGTATGTACACTTATATTAGTGTGCAATGTGGTAAAAAGATTCAAACTTTAAGAAGAAAGAAGAAAACTTCCTAGCAGGGTGTAGTTGGAGGAAGGGGAATTCATTTGACATTGCATAGATTAATACATGTCGTTTTATACCGTGTTGAGCCGAATTTTAAGTTAGATTTCAAATATAGACTTCGAACTAAAAGCCTAAACTAAATTTTAATATTAAATTGGAGCTCAATAAAATTGAATAATTGGTTAATTTTGAGTCGATTTTAAATATGTTATATCTAATTATTGACTCTTTGTCGACATAAAATTAATGAGATAAATTAAATTTAAATATTTAAATTTGATCAAATTCGGATTTGAAGAGTTTAATTTTAGAAAAAATTGAGAATTTAAAACTCAATCTCCTTTTTTATTAATATATGGCTAGAAATTGATTGCAAATCTTGTTTAAAGCAGCAAGGTCAATATGACCATACTATAATAGAAACAAAAATAACCGATTGAAAAGTTCTCCATTCCCAAACAAGTAACTTCCTATCCATTTCTTCAAATTAACATTAACATCTTGTCTCTTTTGCATGTACATTTAACTCCAAGTTTTGCAAAAGCAGAAAGCAAATCTGGGTTTCATTTTTTTAATCCTCTCTTACAAAACCAACCACTTGCATGTTTAGACACTTGGCCAAAACAAAACGGAGTACTGACGCAGCATTCCAAGTCTCACTTTTGAGATTAGCTAGCAGAACTAAAGTTCAAACTCAACTCATTTTCCTTCAAGAAAAAGCTACACAAGACACAAAAGGGGGTAAAGGAGAGAATGGTAAGCAATTCTTATGTTCTGATTCGCATAATGTTTTAGATTCAATTTAATTGGGTTTGTTGATTACTTGAAGGATCTTTATACTGATTACTTCTATGTATTACCTGGAACTTATGATGCTGTTGTGCTGATTGATCACCTTGCATGTTGATTTATGAACTGTCGCTGATCTATCAAACAGTGGATATTTGTACTCTGGATATTCATAAAAAAGCCTTAAATGGCAGCAAAAATGTGGATTCTCACATGCCCACCGAACACAAGAAATGAAGACCATTTATAAAGATGGCTTCTTTTAGTAGTATCTTCAAAGATGGCTTTTTTTGTGTACTCTAGAGTTTATCTCATGCGTACCGAAAGGATTGCGACTCTAGTTTCAGTTATCGAAAAGTAAAAATAAAAAAGATGGCTTCTTTTTTCATTGGAAATATCCAAGTATATGCATAAATCTCACCATATGTATCTAACAAGATTTGGGGTAGTCTTAGCTTCCCAGCGTAAATTTAGTAGTTTGCATTTGGAATGTCACAAACTGTCATCCTCATGTTACTACCAAAAGAACTTTGTGATCCTGAAGTGTGAAGATGTTAATTTGATTTCCTTTTTCTTTTTCCTGGTCTGATAATAACAAACTATATCATCTGATCATTATTGTAACATCAGACCTAACCTGGTTTTGGTTATAGACAACTTCAAAGCGAGTTGCAGAAAGGAAAGTTGCAAAGTTCGAAAAGAACATTACAAAGAGACGATTGAACCACGGTAACTCCAAAGGATTTAACCTCCCAGTGGGAAAAATCTTACTTGGCATTTTTCTCTTTGTAGGAATTGGATCAGGTAAAGCCCTCTGATCAAGTTCATATCTGAAATATCTATGATTGTTAGTAGTCCTGCAAACTATTAGTCAACTAGGAATTACTTCGGTTATCTTAAGACAGTAGGTTCTAACATATGTTGCATACTAGAAAATAATTTCTTTTGGTGTTTTGTAACTGTTCAGGAATCATACTATCCTTATTCAAGCTCAATCTACCTTCAGATGTATAGATTCCACATATATATTTGCAGATAAGTTATATTCCTCAGTTTTTCATATCCTTCTTTCTTGACAGTTCTGCTTCTAATAATAAGGAAGGCTACTAAAGGTGGGTCTTCCTAAGCAGAGGGCAAATGAAAAGTGCAAAAGGAAAGCTCCTCAACTTTGCAGCGTCTTATTTATCAACTTGATTAAACTAAACAGACTGTGTTCTTCAAACCATTTTGAGCTAGTTTTTGGTTATATTTGTACTTGTGACTTTGACCAAATGAATGAATTATCCTAAAAGTTGGGTTTAAGAATCGGAATGTTATAGTAGTTGACCCTATTACAATCTCAAGAACTTACAGGGTGTAAATTTTTAACATGTCAATATGTACCAAGATTTCCATATATATGGTGTCACCCGACGAGGGGAGACAAAGAAGTAAAATCTATTTCTCCGGAGGAGGATCCTCCTTTTATTTTGCATTTCTCGTCGAACAAATCGAGTCAAAATGTACTAAGATCAGTTATGATGGTAATTCACGTGGAAAAAGCCTTGTAACTAATTTTTGTTTCTGTTCTTTTGGTTGAGTTTTTAGTGAAGGTCCTGTTAATCTAATGAAAAGTCAGAAAATATTTAAAGATTGAAAATATGGTAAAAAAATAACTAGTTGGCATTACTCTTCAAAGGAACTAAATGTTGGAAATTGAGGGCTTCAAGATTAATAGAACACTTAACTAGTACATGATATAGCAGTACTAGGCACATCTGGATTCTGAAGACTCTTTTATAGTTTTTCTATAGCTTTACATCCATTATTCCGAGTGCTTTTGCCTCACTTTGTACAGCCATGAGATATTCCCCGAACTCCATTTCTGGTTTCAGTAACCACATCTATGATCATTGGCATAAGCAGCAACAAAAGACAGTGACATAAAGATACCTTGTGGATCCTCTACAAGCTAGAGAAATCTTTCTCCGTATATGTGTGTTGCCTTTCCATAAGTTCCTTTGCTTTCATTTGATCTCCGAGATGATATGGGCATCCTGTTGTTGGGTTTGGTACCCTGATAACCATCAGAACTTTTGGACACCTTCCTCAGACGAGGATCAAAACTTAAGTCGCTGGTCATATCTGTGTTGCTCTTGGATAAATTGTGATCCACTGAAGAATCATAACCTATTGCCTCAAATTCCTGCTCGGAACACAGTCATTTTAAGAATTAACAGAAAGGAGGTGCGGCAAATAATTGTACGGGCACTTTGGAGTTGTATGATGAAAAAGGGGAAAGTGTTCATGTTGACCTTAGACTTTGTCTTGGCACAGTAGGGTGTTAGACATGGATTGAGGTCCTTGAGAAACAAGTCATCTGGACTGCCGGGTGTTGCAGCACCTGAGGAGCTGAATTCCTGAACAAAAACATAATAATTTGTAATCATGTGATTCTCATCAGATTGAACAGGGGATCTTAGTCTAGCAATAAGGAACAATCCATCTCAATTTTGTACTTACTAAAGAATTTGTAGCTTCTTCGTAATCATAAGTTGGTGTCATTGGTGAGCTGCCATAACGTGGTATGACTGGTCTCCCATATTTATCCGCTTTCACCTGTTTGACCCAAAGAAACGTAAAAAATTAACATCAGCTTTAGAATGCCAGTAGTTTCAGAAACCTGAAGGGAAGAGATCTCCCTTACGGGAAAATTAACTTGGTTAGATATTAAATATATCGAAAATCAATAGTCCAAAGTAAAAACTCAATTACCAACTTCTGATCACAGAGTCCTATCATTGAAAGCTTTTCTACATGCTTATATATTTATCAAGCCACATTTTGAAGAACTCCAAGACAAACTTAATGCCATTGACCCCTTTTCAACAACTTACGAATCAGGGATCGTTTTCAAGTTCAAATGAATGCTAATTGATCGAAAAACCCAACATAAATCAGATATGGAAAACCTATGGTGATTTATTAGAATGCTGAATAAGGATGAGTTGCTTTTAGTACCTCAGCAAGATCGTCAGCTAGGCATTTCAACTGGCCTGTAAGAGAAGTGACCTGTTTCTGGAGTGTTGGAATGAGCTGTTTTGCTTGCTTCAACTCTGAACCTTGTTGCTCCAATAGATCTTGAAGCTGAGAATTCATTGCGTCAGGGAACAAGATTGCATTTTTTAGTGACTTGATATCTTCCCTTTGTTTCAGGCACAAGTCCTTCAATTTCTCAAGCTGCAATATTCATAGGGAAATCATCGACCAAGAAAGAGATCAATACAAATATGAATTTCCAATGTCTAATTCTACTTGAAACTTGCTAGTATACCTCAAATGTGGAATACAAAACCAAAAACTGAAAAGTTCAAAAGCAACACTACAAGATGCAGTTGAAACCAAACTTAAAAAACAAAATTTTCAATAAAAGAGTTCGAATTTAAGCTCAACAATCAAGTTTAAGCTCACTTCTCTGTTCTTGTCTTCCATCTTCAGCTTGAGTTCAGCAATCTCCGTTTCTAACTCTTTATTAGCTGTTAAAAGCTCTCTCTCGCTCCTCAAAACCATCGCTAAAGTCCTCGTATTCCCATTACTACCGCCCCCTTTCACTTCCGTCAACGCTTTAACCTCTCTATTTTTCTCCTTTTCCTTGCCAAACAACTTCTTCTGCAACCCGACGAAGCTCGTGCCTTTCCTGGCCGTCTTCTTCAAATCCTCGGCGATAACATCAGCCGGAATCACCAACCCCACCGGATTCTTCGACGACCCTTTTGTCGTCGCGGATAAAGTCCCCTTCTTGCTCATGAATTTCTTCATCATAGCACTCAGATTGTTGTGATCGCCATTGCCGTTGCTCTTAACCTTGTTGAGTTTAGAAAACTCCGAGGGCTTGGACTTTACGAGGGCTCGTGAAGCTGTGGAGGTTAGCTCGGTGGAAGAGGAAGGGTCGGAGAAATTAGAAGAGGCTGCGGAGGATCGCGAATCGAAAGAATTGTAGCGAGAAGCCATTGTTGTTGCTTGCCCGGGAGGTGTACAGAGAGTGACGGCGGAACAAAGAACAAGATTTGAGAAAATGATGAAGTAGCGCAATGGAAGGGAGTGAGGGGCACGACATGAAGCAGATAAAAGTGGGGTTTCTTTGGCGCTGTTTGAATTCAAATTCTTGGAGAATTGTCTTGGGCGCGCGATCTACGTTTTCCTTTTTTGTCGGATTCAGAATTTGTTGGAGAGCCGCGTTGACAATGACACATGTGGAAAATGGGTATGGCTCCAGGAGTGGAAGTAGAAGAGGCCCAAATTACAATAGCACATGTTGATCCGTACCCAATCGTCCATGTGAACAGGCGTTTGATGACTCCCTCCGAAAAGATAAGATTTTTTGTCCAATTTTACAGTATTTTATTGTGTTCAGTAAATCTCAGCTATTTATTTATGCGGAATCCATATTTATTTATACGGGATTCACATAAATAAATGACTGAGATTTACTGGACACAATAAGATACCATAAAATTGGACAGAAGATCTGGACTCCCTCCAAAGCCTAACCCCTCCTTCTTCGCCACTCGTATCGTTTGTTACAACATTAAATCATTAATCAACGCAAACACATTATGCAAGCTCTTTTTTCTTTATAACAGGAACTCTTTTCCTTTTAGGTCTCAATCTAGGTAGACTTAGTAGAACTGCAAGAATTAACTAATTATATGTTCGTAATTTGAAGTTTAAGGGTTATGATTGAATCTATCAATTTTCAAACTGAGATTAAATTTAAGAATTAAAATGAACTTAATCAACTTAACCTAATTTAATCAAAATGAACGAACTTTAAATAGTCTTCAAAAAATAACATATCAATCCTAACTTGAGTCACTTTCATCATCTATAGTTGTATACTATCTTTGGCCCTGTTTGGCAATCAGCTGATAGCTAATTATATTAGCTGGTTTGACCAGCGGATTGCATTAGCTGTTTGTTAAAAATGTTTGGTAAAATTAGCTGTTTCGTATCAGCTGTTTAAGTGTAAAATGACTTATAAGGATATGATTTTAAAAAAATATAAGAATATAAATATTATATATTTTAGTATGTCAATGAATATTCTTATAAAAATTTAGATTTTAGATATTTAATTTTACAAAAATTAAGTTTATAACTCTAATAAAAAATATAGAAATAATAATAATAATAATAATAATTATTATTATTATTCATTATCATTATTAGTATAATAATAATAATAATAAATAATAAAAGTACATCTACCTACTTGTACAAATCCATTACTTTTCCTTTTCCCATTATTTGTTTTCCTTGCTCTTCCTCAGTAGCTTTGTCTGGATTCTGATCTGTTGTCCAAAACATGCAACCCCGTCTGGATTCTGATCTGTTGTCCAAAACATGCAACCCCAAGTTGGAATTTTTAACGCAATAGGACGAAGAGCAATCGCAATCGCATTCAAAAATCAAAGCCATGCGACTGATCTGTTGTCGCGCATCTGGTAATCTGAACAAGGGAGAGAAAACGAGAGTGAGACCCTCCAGAGAACACGAGAGAGGCGTAAACATGAGAGAAGCGTAAATGACGTTAGTAAAAAATTTAAGGACAAAACTGGTATTATAAGAAAAAGTAAACAGCTGATTCGTGAAACGCTGCTACTAGTAGCTTTTTAATTTTGGCTGATTGGGTCGGCTGATTCATCCCAATCAGCCATCAACCAAACACAACAATTAGTTGATTGGTGAAGTCAAACAACTCATTTTTAGTCAATCAGTAAAAAATTGACTGATCAGCTATTATCCAAACATGCCCTATATTCTCTCATGTTCCATCATGTTTCAAAGTCTAACATGGAAAACATTTTGAGAGAGCCGTTTCTCATCGATAAGAACACTAACTAAATATAGCTAAAACTCATTTAAATATTTATTTTATACGTACTGTCAGTTCTTTCTTTGAGAAATAACTTCTTTATTATTTAAGAGTAAGGTTGCGTATTACTGGACATTCCTAAATTTTATATATTAGCGAAATTTTTATTAAAATTTTATATCAATTTGATATGATGTTAGTATATTAATATTGGATTTATTAAAATTTAACGTGAGATTAAATTTAAAAAATGCAAATGAATTAAGCTGATATGAATTAATTCTATTAAAATTATAAAGAGTTTTTGATGTAAAATTTTTGAATATGACTTGGATAATTGCGTCTATACATGCGTACAGCTTTTATGTTCCTTCATATTCCGTGAAATGTCAAAGTCTAACATGAAACAAAGTGAAAGAAGTTTCTTTTTGGCATACAAAGTCAAACAATGGCTCCTTGAATTTTCTGTGCGTTTAGGTGTGCTGGGCTGGGCTTGGAAAATTATACAACAACAATGACAGTACGCTGAAATTTGGGGTTTAACCGTGAAATTTCTGTTAAAACGCGGGGTCTGCGGAGTCTACTGTTACAGCTGTACTTCTAGAGGTATTTCCGAAGACTAGAAAGTTATAGAAACAGGAATTTAAATAGTGGAGTTAGTTGAATGAAAATGCTTGCAGTAGCTTAGAAACTCAGAGCCATCTCTGCAAAAATGGGATCATCATCTATATCCCCTTCAATGTTTGCAACCTCCTTAACTCTGGGA